>WSTK01000232.1:0-44994 GCA_019616945.1 Ceratobasidium sp. 414
TGAACCATAAGCGTCAAGTGATCAATCACCACGCATGTCATATCGAATTCACCCAACAGCGTTCTAGACAGGGGCAGTGGTCCCATGAAGTCGATTCCGATCTGGGACCAATGGTATGTTGGTACAGGTAGTGGTTTCAGCAGCCCGTAAGGCCACTGAGTAGACGTTTTCGCTGACGTGCAAAGCGTACAGGCGGCGCAAAACGACTCTATGTCCTTAGCCATGTTTTTCCACCACAAACTCTTGCGCATATATAGGTAAGTCTTCTGGCTACTGAGGTGCGACAGTATAGAGTGAGCATGCGACACCAACAGGGTTCGCACACTGTACTCACCTACTTCTGCATCTGGTACACACAAGTAAGTTCTCCCGTGTTCATTTGTGTACAGTAGACCATCTTTGAATATATACCCTGTGTACTCGTTGACATTCTTGACTATTCTACCAAGGTGACTGTTGTCTGCGTAGCCGTTTCGAATTGCCGCAATCACGTCTATTTCAGACACAAGCCCAGTAATGTTCAAAGGGTCTGATAAATTGTCTGGGTCTACCGGTCTTTCCTGGCCCAGAGCCTCATCTGACAAAACGCCAGCCCAGTCTTCCGTGTCTGGCTGGCTCACTGCTTCAGACATGCTAGCCCTCTGCTTGCCTTTGCTGCCACGTTTCGCAGCCGGTTTGCTGACAACTACGCCTGGTATCTCCAGGTCGTAGCGCGTCGGGGTAATCCTCGTACGCACTGGGTTCCTCCTTACGCCCTCCGAATTCAGCCCACTCTCAGCTGAAACGGCTGCTGCCAGCCCTGCGATTATGGATTGGGCTACTGGGCGCCTTAGCCCTGCCTCCTTGCCTTCACTCACGTCCTTGGGCACATATTCGCTCTCTGCCCATACCATCCTCTTTGCCTCGTCGCTATATATGCGTGACAGGGCATCCACGAGCATGTTGGACGTCCCCTCAATATACCTTATTGTGAAGTCAAACTGACTCAGTTTGTCTAGCCAGCAAGCCTGCCTTGGCAACACGTTCTTCTGAGTCATTAAGTGCTCCAGTGCACGGTGGTCTGTGAGTATCTCGAACCTTGCGCTGTGCAGCATCATCTGAAACTTGTCCAGCGATGCTATAATAGCCAGCGCTTCTCTGTCTGTCACTGAGTAGTTCTGCTGCGCTGGATTGAACTTGCCTGACCAGAACGCGGCTACTGGTGCTCACTTCCAGTCCAGGCCCTGACTAATGAACCTGCTTGCTCCAGCATGTCTGTTATCAAGTACATGGGCTCAGTACCCGGCCTGTATCTCAGTGCAACTTGGTGTCGGTCTCGATACTCCTCAACAATCCGCTGAGTCTCCCAAAAAGCCCGCTCCTCGGTTCCCTCCCAACGGAATACCGCCGCCGATCCTGATCACTTCGTGAGGACCGCCATCAGGATCCGGATTCCTGGGCAGTTTGGTGCCAGGTACCCAAGCGCACCTATGTAGCTGGCAAGTTGGTCTTTATTACTCGGAGTCTTCCACTTGCTGACCATGTCTACCTTATTCAGGTCCATCCTGATACCCTTGTGGTCTATTACGTGACCTAGGATACTAAGTACTGCCGCAAAGAACTGCATCTTGTGTGGGCTGAGGTAAAACTTCTCCCGTCTGAGAACCCCAAATACTAACCGTATATGCTTCACATGCTCCTCGATACTTGACGAGTATATTACTATGTCGTCTAGGTATACAAACATGAATACTCCGATGTATTCAGCAAATAAGTGGTTCATTAAATTCTGGTAAGTCGACCCAGTGTTGCAATCCCTGATCTGCATAACTAGGCTAACCATCGTCCCCATAGGGGTGTGGAATAGTGTCCTCAGCACGTCCTTTTCTTCAACCCTTATCTGCTTGTAAGCATCCTTCCCGTCCAGCAGCGTCCAATACTTGTACTTGCTGACTGTTGACAGTACTTCATCGATATTTGGCAGTGGTGAAGCTAACTTGCGTGTATTCTCATTCTGCTGCCGCTTGTCTAGTACCGTGCGCAGTTTTGGGGTCTCCTCCAGGGTCTTCTTTGGCTTAGGTATGAATAGCATCAGTGTCGCATTTGAGCCAGTCGCCAGCCTCCAGTGACCTGTCTTCAGGTACTCGTGCGCCTTTGCCTCGAACTGCGGTTTCAGTGCCTCTGGACAGCGCGACGGCCTGAAATTGTAGATCTTATCTTCGTCCAACAGCAGGATTACATGGTTGATAGCCCGTGGTGGTGGCAATGGGGTATCTCTAACCTCCCTGCAGAGATCCACCGCCTCCTCACGCAGCATTGCCCATAGTTCAGCCATCCGTGCTTCCACTACATCTGTAGATAGGCTATTTATCGCGATAATATTATCTCCTTCCATTGGGAGTGACTTGATTGAACTGATGAACACGCTGTTCGGGTTGAAACTGATTCAGATACAGTGCTGAAAGAGAAAGGGGGTTCCCAATATTACGTCATAGTTTTCTATGTTCCCCACGTCAAATTCTCGGGTCTCGTCTAACTCTTGGTATGTTATTTGTGCTCTAACATTGTACATAAGAGTCCCACGCGATCCCAACATCGCCATTTGTAGCTGCAACGGCTTTGTCAACGTGCACTTGTTTAACCTAAGTTGATCAACCAGCATCGTAGAAATCAAATCAGCTTGGCTGCCTGAGTCTAGCAGCATGCGAACAGACTCGCCTTCAATTTCCGCTTGCACTACAATAGTGTTCGGGACCTTTTGCGACAGGTCCTTTATCCTGGTCGCGTTTCACTCGACTAAACGCTGCTCTGTTGGCTTATTGCTATCCTTGGGTTTGCTAGCTGCACTAACCTCTATCTGCGCTGCTGAGACTTCTATTGAGTCTCGGAGCCCAGTCAATCTGTCTAGCTCTTTAAGCAACACCGACGACGCCCGAACCTTGCCTTCAGCCTTTAAGTTGGTCGTGTTGGCGCTGATCCTGCTTGGGCGGGCCTTGTTACGGCTTGGGCAGTCCTTGACAAGATGTCCCGTTTCAGCACACTCGAAGCACTTGTTCAACGCTCTATATTCATCTCGCTGTTTGGCTGTTTTCGCGGCCCTAGGATTGCTCATAGCTGGTTTGCTCCACCAGTTCTCTGACCACTCGCGGCCATGTGCATCCTTGCTGGCTTCCTTGTTAGGCTTGTTATCTTCTTTGCTTTCCCCTCGGCGATTGTCATGCCTCTGGAACCGTCCTTTCTCCGGTCTCACACAGTCAAACCGTCTATTGTCGCGCCGCCCCAGGCTGTGGGAACGATCTCTCCTGGGTTTGTGGAATTTGGGCTGCTTGATCAACTTGCGTATCTTGTGTGCCCGTTCAATATCAATCGCTGTCGTGAGAAGCTCCTCGATAGTTGTATCTTCAGGTAAGATCCCTTTAATTGCCCATTCTCCTTTTATATACCTGGCAGCACCGTCGTATGCCCGATGAGCGTGCTGATTCTCAGTAATTTTCAGGCGGTGTCGCATCAACTCGAGTTTGGCAAAATAGTCTTGTATGCTTTGATCTCCCTGCTGTTTCCTCATGTATTTACACCGCAGGTTTTCTTTGAAGTCGGGCGGGAAGCAATAGTCAAAAATCCCTTGGTATATTTGCTTCATATCGTATGTGTTTATGTTCAGCGCCACATTAGACATGTACCAGACCGATGCCTTGCCGTCTAGGAATCGACTAACGTTCCTCACATGCTTATGTGTACTCAGCTGAGTGTCTATGCACCAGTTATCGTAATTAAACACGAACAGCTCGAACTTGTCGAAATCGGCATCGCCGTTATAGGACTTGGGGGCTTGTGCCTTGTACCCCGAGCGCGCCTGGGCAGTAAGTCTTTTTTCTAATTTCTTTTGCTTCTCTCGCATGCGTTTAATTCGCCACTTGAGCTTATGCGCTTCATCTTCCTCACTCGAGGATGAATCAGAACGATCTGACCTGTTGCCGCGGTCGGTTTCAGACAACTCCTCGCTTTCGGAGTTGTCTTGGTAAGTCCCGTTGTTTGACCCGTCGCTTGGTTCAGACGGTTGACTGCGCCCAGCCCTGTTCCTTGCGCCCCTACCGTCAGGGCTTCAATGCTCGGACTCAGCCCCTTCGCGGTGCCCTCGCGCTTGGGGTCGCTGGGCGTCAGACCCTGGTGGCTGTGCGCAGCCCGCCGACTTGCGTCGTCCTGCACGGTTCATGTCACCATGCATTAGCTCAAGATAACCGCCGCTCTGGAACCCCGGAGGGGTCTGTTCTACCCTCAACTGGTCGAATTTCCCACTGGAGCGGCGACACGCCCTCCGATCCTCAGCTTCCTTGCCTGGGCACTTCAGATTGTCCAGCTCTACTCCCAGCTCTGGTACCATGGTACATTTAGATGTTTTTTTCTTTTTTCCTTTCTTCTTCTTCTTCTAAGCAGGTGTGGTGCTTGATTCTCTCGCACTTTGTACAGACCGTACCGAGGGCTCATCTTCATCGTCGACCTCCTCAACCATGACCCGGGGGTTAGCTCGGCGCTTAGACGGCCCTGCCCCCGACGTTTGGCTTGGCACCAGCCGATATGAGTTGTCCTCTCGTAAGTTCCTTAGTATATCTGCATATTCGCCGTTGCTGAATACGTAGTCATCAGCCACTTCATACACGATAGCATTGACCACCACACTCTCAGTCTCAGACGCTGCGCCTGATTCTGTACAAGCCGATGCGGACATATACGCTGACCGCAACCAATCTGGGTTTACCCATGACGGGTCAACGTCTGGTAGAGATTGTGAGTCGCTCAGTCCAGCGTCAACTCGCTCTAACTCTTCAGCCGAGTTGTTATATGAGGGTTTAGTGCGGCAAGGTGAGGGGCTCTCCTCATCCTCAGACCTGGACCTGACCTTTGTTTTAGTGTGGCGCTCGTGATGCTCACACAATGTTTCTGGTTCGCTTTGTATGATGTACTGTACGGTTTTTTTGCTAGGAATTGATCTATTGCTCAATGAGTCACTATGCACATGGCTCGTCCGTGCGGTTACAAAGATATTGTTGCCGTCATCCGACAACTCGTCTGCCACATCAGTTCACGCAGTTTGTGGGGGTGTATGCACCAGCTTGCGCTCAGCCACCTCATCACTCCTGCTCAATTCCTCTCCATGTTCCTTGGAGGCATCTGCGTTGACGTGGGCATCGCTTTCAGCAGCGGAAGTTATCAACCGGCTATCACGGATGGGTGGCGGGCGCCCATATGTTGCCAGGTACAAGGTGGGCGAGATTTTGACACTGTTAACCCCCCCCCGCAGGCGACTGCGCGCCTCATCCCGACCCCACAGGGGGCTGGGGCATCCTCGGGCCTAACCGAACCGAAGGTGAGCATGCTAGTTTCTTTGTTACTCTGCTTACCAGTCTCGGTCTCCTCGTCTACGGCCTGATTGTATGCGTGCATACGGTGCCTTGGGGCTACGGGGACGACTAGCAGATCGTACTGACAACTGCTACGTAAATTCCTGCTCATACTGGTAAGTGTTAATGATCATTTGGGTTAGGTTGAAGAGAGAGTGCACAATGGAGGCCAACCTGTTGCACGGTGAATCGGAGGGGTTAGTAAAACCTTTTCTTTAGTGAGCGGTGCTCACCGGTTTGTGATTTTTAGTATGTTCAAAAATGTAAGTCTCGTGTGTGCGAACTTACTATATGCTAATGGATCACACTTGCCAACTAGGTCAGCGAGAGGGAACAATCCGTAACACAAGTAAATTCTCAGTAGATAGTGAAAGATCAGTACAGGGGATCGCATCTGGGCCTTATATAGGTGAACCGGGTAAGTCTAACCATTCCATCTAATCCATGTACTGAAGGTCCTGTGCAGCTCCGTTACAGTCGAGATCGGTGAGATGTTGAACCTACTGGGATGAGTTCGGGCTCCGTGTTGATAGACGGCTCCTTTAGACAACTCAGGAGGACCACCAGACTTTTGCTCTGGGACTGCCTCTCTTGCACGAGCGCCTACCAGGATCCGAGGCGTTTCTAGATCTCGAAACTGTCCAGTATAGCCAAAATTAATGAAGCAGCACCGGACGGGTTTCTGCGCCGCTCAGTGAACAACGTCGATGATACTGGTGGAATGACTTGCCTTAAAATCGATCCGTTACAATATTTGCTGGCACAACATCACTGGGTGACGTGAACATGAGCAGAAGCTGTGATACTACTAAGGGGAATAAGTACCTGCTTAAATCAGCATTCCGAAAAACATTCTGTGTTTTACGCCAGGTATAGGAAATGAGTTGAGGCAGGGAACGACATGGTTAGCCGGATTGTTGTCGAATGGGGCGGAGCAATGGCACAGTATTTGAAACTCCTCCCCTTTCCCAATCGGCGTCGGCGGGACCCAGCATCTGGATGGCAACCTGGGCTCAGTAGCATCGACTACGCGCAACGGCTAGAACCTCACCACGGCAAGCTGAACAAGCCATTTTGAAGGGCAAAATCTGCTCACCATAGAGTTCACACTGCCCTCGTATGTAACTCAACAGGTTGACATAGTTGCTTTCCATGAGGCTATCTAGTTAAGCTGGTGGCGGGGGCAGAAGTTGGTAGCCTTCAAACAAGGGGGTAGCTGGAAAGATTCCCCATGTGCAGTTCTCTGATGACATGGTGGCCCTGTTCAAGTCTGGAAACGCCGGTCGTTGGCCAGCGCTTCACCCTTCCTCCAACTACACTGCTACCAGACCCTCAGGAGGATTCCAACAGAATCACGTGGAAGCTGTCGGACAGTTGTGTAGGCAGATGGCCGCCAGATTCCGACCAAGCAGCTGATCACCAGGTGTCTCGGCAACTGGCCCCAGCACGGCTGCAGATCGAGGTTGTATCCAAGCGGAACACCCAAGCACGGGGTGTAATGTTACATTTATAGTATTTACATACAGGCAGAGAAGAATAAGTCATTTTAACCAGAATACATCCATAAACATGATTTTATGTTAAAGGTTTGAAGGAAATGTGCATACAGGCTTTGTTTAGTTTCACGCTCAAAACAGAAGCATGCAGATACTAGTACATTACTTACGTTCAAGTGAAACACTCCTCAAACTTCCGAACTTAATCTTGATCCAAGAAGGTGAGCGGCTGTTCACCGGGAACTGAACAACACTGGTGAAGTGCTGACCATCAGACTCAATGATACTGTCCTCCCACCTGCCAACGTAAGGTTCAAGACATAATATTATGATCAAAACGATCAGACCAACTGAGCCCAGCCTGCATGACCATCGTACTGCGTTCCAAGAACACGAACGAGCGATTCAAAGCGATGGTCAACAGCTTCCCAGAACCCGGTGTTGCCGCGATGCCCTCCTGTGGCATTGGGAGCATCGCCCTGATCGCCCTCGTTGGCCTGAGGCTGCGCTGCAGCCGCAGCGGCTTCCATAGCCTGAATCAGGGTGATTCGCTCATGCACAATCTGGCGCTATGACGAAGTTAATTATAGCATTGGTCAAAGCTAATGATATAACTACGTGCCAATTGAGCAATGTGAGCTTGGATCAGCCTTGGTGGCGGGTTCGGCACGGTAACTGAGGCAATTTTGCAGATTCAGACAGTAGCTGCATCAAGAGTCCGACCACCGACAACTTCGGTGAATACCTAAAGAGTATAGGGTGAGTCAGTTGGGAGCCTTATATTCAGGAAGTTGACTTACAGCCTTACGGAACGATCCGCGGCACTGGTACCATTCCTTCATAACAAACTGATTCACAACTAGCTTGATGGTGTCGTCTGTGTTGTAAAGTTCGAGCGAGAATTGGGCTGGATACTTGGCAATATATCTCTGTGTGTATCTTGGGTTAGAGCATGACCATGCGAGAATGATAAGACTTGCCTTGATGTGGTCAGGGATCGCCTGGTAAGACGTCTGTGCCATTACCATATAGCGGCGCATAAGCTTTTTAATCATTTTCTGGTGGGTGTGATTATCAGTATGTGTCGAAATCAATATCCACACTACACGCTTACCTCCTGACCTTTACTAATCTTAAACTCTTCACGTACCAAGTCAGTCAGAGTGTCGAGGCGATCATCCAGATGGTTAAGTTTGCTTTGTACATCCTCGAGCATGGTGGTATTCCGAAGGGCACCAGCGAAGTTCCAAAGAGCACTGGCATCAGGCATGGCCTACAAGATATCTAGTGAGTACGAGTGAGAACATGTCCAGTATGGTAGCTTACTTGAATCGCAAAACAGTAAAGCTGCTGTCGAGCAGCCCCTGAGAGACCGATGTCCTGGGCAATACAGTCGGCCATCTGAGCAAGTGCAGCAGCAGAAGGATGTTACGAGCCTTCGCCGTAGGGTCACTAGTGTGATGCAGAGGTTCCTTTAGACATGATAGGGCAGGACTGGGGTCCTCGTAGACTTGGGACAATAGATGAACACGATGTATAAGGCTTATAGTTAAGCCACAAAAGGTTACTTGACTTAGTGACGATGTGCCACGAGATACGAAGGTTGGTCAAGTGGCTAAGTACTCTTTAAGCCACGAGACCCTTGGAGGAAAGGACTTAGTAAGAGGGTTGCTAACCCCTTAGTGCGAAGGTGAAGTGGGACAAGGCAAGAACAAGCTGGGGTTACCAGACTTGTTCTCTGCTCTCTATATACTACGCTAGTACAGGTGAGTCATCTACATGTGACAGTCAACTGCCATTCCAAGGTGAGTCAACAGGACGAGTCACGCGTACAGGAGTGAGTTAACTGCCATTCCGGGCGAGTCAACCACTGAGTGGCGCCAAGCCACGAGACGAAAAGGGGCCGGAGGCACCCAAGAAGAAGAAAGCAAGGAGAAAAGTTGGGGGCTGTACGACAGCTCACAACAAAGGAGCTTCAGAGGCAGGCACACGAGCCACATTGTTTGAGAACGTGCCAGACTGAGAGCTAATGGTTGATTGTTGAGAAGACATAGTTAAAAAAGGGGAAGAAAGATTAAATCGCAATAAAATGGTGATTTCTGAAGAGGGGATTTGAGGAGATGGGTCTGGGGAGATGAACTTGGAGAACAGGCTATTTAAATACCTTGAAGTACGACTAACTGGACCATCATCCAGCCAGCATCAAAAAATGACATACACGCCTGCATCAGGCTTGTGATCATGCACAGAGCACAGTGTGTATGCGGTCAAGTTTGCTTGGAAAAAATAAAATAAAAAAGCGACAGTAAACGCCATGGCCTTGACTTGTGGTACTCATGGGTTGTTCAAGGTGGATAACAAGAGAAAACAGGCAGCAGCTGCTTTGCAGCTGTACCTGATGTCATAACCAAGGGGGCCAATGTTGATGTCATTGCTGAGATGGTCTTTGTTGACACGGTCCAAGCAGGCCATGTGATGTGATCAACAAGTGTAAACATAGAACTGATTGATCCTGCAGCAAGATTCATCACATAAAAAGTGCATATAATGTCAATTTTAGCTAGGATACACTTTTTCGAGCCCATGATACCGAGCCCTCAGCATGTTGAGCCTCTTGTGGCTGCTTTCCTTTCCCTTTTCCAGACCCACCCACCACTTTCTCTGCTTTTTTGCGCTCTCGCTCCTGCTTTTTCCGTTCTTTCTCCTCCCGTTTCTGCTCTTTCTGCTCTTTGGAATTCGCTTGTTCTGTCATCCAGTTAGCGACAGCTCGGTGGGCAATTTCGGGCACAGCCAGTTGGTTTAATTGATGATCGAAATCGCACTTCAGGATGATGCAACATTGAGCACCAAGTCGGATAAGTCGCCATTATGTTTGATTTCTTAGCCAAATAGTGCAGTGTCTTGCCGCCCCTCCGTATTCTCCGAGTTTGAGCTGTCGAACAACTATGCTCAGCACAGTTGTGAAACACTGAGAGGCAGCAGAGAATGTGCTACAACCAGAATGAGATCAAACCGAGCTGCATGTTATAATGAACTCATGTCTAGAGAGGAAAATGCCAAATCTGAACCAACTACAATCCTAGGCATCTGGTATGTCTCCACATCAGGTAGTAGGGTTGCGATTCGCACAGTCAAACCAACAATGTGCTGCTGCACAGCGACTATCTCCATTACTTGAGCTGGGGTTGAGCCACCTTGGTACAAAAGTAGAACAAAACCACTGCGTCGAGCAACATCATTGTTCTTGAGTATGACGTGTTCACACATTGTAACATTTGCACCGTGAACTGACAGGGGCTCCTCAATGCATTGCGAAGCAACAGTGCTTGCCCACGGCTGCAGAAGGAGTGGACTTTGGCGAACAAACATCCCTAACATCATCCATAAATATGTGCTCTGAGTGTGCTCATGCATAAAGCCACTCACCATAAGAAGAACCAAGCTCAAAAGACGACATTCCCATAAGTGACATAAACTCCTTATCCTTCCGAAGCTCCAGAATAGCCTTTCCTGCCTGGCATGGGGTGCTTGCAACAAGCTGTTTCGTTGTTTTGTTAATTTCATGTGTTATCCATCCCCCACTAACAAGGTGGTGGACAGCATACAAGCGAGAAAATGCACGGCTGATGTCGTGACTGGGTGCGTGACAGTTGGAGTGAATGCTCTGTAGTCGGATAACAAAATTGTATGATTCGAATGTTTCAGGGTGGCAAAGAGCACAGCTGGACCAAAACGTTGAATATGCTGAGGTAGGTGAAGCAGTATGTGAAACTTCAGCTTGTTGAACCACTGGGGTGTCCAAAGCGCCATCGCTTCAAGTAAAGCATCAATAGAATGCGACAGATCAGACTGAAACAGACTCAGTTAGCCATCCAGGCAAGATCTAGTGGTTCAATTCACATACTGTGTATTGATCCAGATTGTCAATCGCTGGTTGGAATGCAAGTTGAGCTACATGAGAGAGGGCAAGCCAGGCTGGTAGACATGGCCTGCAAGTAGCCCATGAAGTATGACTGGAGCGACCTGTATGATTGCTCGAAAATCCCGCCCTGTAAGAGACTTGGCATATTGAACTAGTGTTGTCCCACGGAGTTGACTCAAACCAAGTCCACTAACATCCAGGCTGTTAATCCGGGCTTTAAGTGTCTCTTTACCATCTGCATTTTGACATGAAACTGCATCCCGCCAGAAATACTTGACTATTCCAAGCAAGATCACATGCAATATTTCGACAGGAGTGTCTTGGTTCACATCCAGATCTATACAGGCACGGCAGGCAGTGAGCAATAAGTCAACAGGCGAAATAAAAACATACCAGGGATGAAGAGAGCTGCATTGAACAATCTTTCAGGCATCTGCTGGCGAAGCTTTTGAAGAAAGTCGGTAGCAGACTGGGAGGCGCCACCCTTCTGCTTATCCAATTGTTATTTCATGATGGCAAAGAACGAGTTGAGATACTTGTCTTTCACGCCAGTTTTACGAGCTTCATTGTCAATGGTCGAGAAAGTCCCTCGGAGAGCGATCTCCTCCTGTGCCTGAAGGCTAGTTATGGTTTCCAACACACTCCGAGGCTCATGAATCTGATATATAAAGGTGAGATCATTAATTGACCAATATAACAAAGTTTTCACCTGCATGAACTCAGCAATCTGCTGAGTCTCAGTTTCACCTTCACCCCCACCTTCCCCTTCACGGTCCTTATCCTTTCCCCGAACATGACATACACAGCAAAAGAACTTGCCAGTCATGCCTATATGCGAGCATAGCTCACTCTGCATAGGGTTGTCACCTTGCATAGCATATACCCAAGGCACAAAGATCACATCCTCACCCTCCTCACAGTCATAGGCAGTAATCCCATTCGCCTGAACATCCCTGTATGCTAGTAAGCAAACATGCTATATTCCACTCCAGGACACACCTGATCTCGTTCACAATTTCATGTAACATCTCCAACGGCAAAGCAATATTTGATGTGGCAAGAAAATGCACATTGTATGGGAGCTGTGCCAGCGTGCATGGGAGACCAGTCAATGTGAACAAGAATGAGTTGTGCTTGTTCCATTTCTTTGACATGTTTCCCAAAGTGTCGTCACAGTAGAGCCATATGGGCACTGACCGCACAATTTTGCTTTTCACCTTGTGCCGCCATGGATTCTCGTTCGGCCCAGGCATGTAGAGTACCAGGGTGAGAGGCTGACTGTATACCTTTTGCGTTCAAGAGCACATTAGCGATAGCATATATCCAGATATACAATGTCCCACTTACTGAGTATATGTTTTGGGGATGGAAGCTCATAGTATTCATGCCTAGCTAGCAGTTCGGGCAGTGGGAGCAGAAAAGATGATAGTGGGATCTCCATATGTATATCACCATCAACAACATAACCCGCTGAATCAACTGGCACCAATGGGTGGGAGTGAGCAAATAACATTCCAGAGCACTCAAAGAATCATATCGGGAGAAAGGGCTGGGGGACCAGTGCTGGGTCGTGTTCAGAGCTCTTGACACTCGCAAGGAATGGCTCATAGACGAAATAGTCCTGGTGTCCAGCAGGCAGGTATTTACGAACTATTGGTGCAGCTAGTGAGGAATTAACCTCTTGGGTCCATCGCTTGCCATTCGCTGCATGGTTCATGCTGTTGCTACTGTCCTGGGGATAGAATACAATGTCTTTCCGAGTCAAAGGGTTCACCATCTCCTGCTCTACAGTCAACACTTTGAACAATACAAACATCGTAAAGTACTCACTTTTCCAATAACAGCAGCCAACGAATTCATGGCAAAATAGTTGCCAAGCTTACTCTCAACCAGTCGGGATTCGAGCCCAAGAAGCTTAAGGATGTGTTCAAACCGGGATTGAATTGTTGATTCTGTTGGCATCCCAGGAATGTTACATTTGGCTGAAAACCACTGGACTACATCTAGCTCCTTCCCAGAGAAGACAGCTCGTGGAAAAGCCATCATCAAGCAGAACAGAGCCTCCTGCTCATGTTATTCAGTTCTGTTGTTTTAATTAAGTATAGGTACAAGCGCTAGACTGTACCTCTCAACAGGTGAATGGCCACCATTCTTCCGAGCTCTCTGGTAATTCAACTTGAGGTATTTCCTCTTTAGTTTGATCTAGGAGCATAATGTCGGACAAAAACAAATTTTACAGATAATGAGAGCATACTGTTAGTTTCATACAGTGGCGTGTCAAAATTGATCTCTTCAGGTGGCAACAGTGGGGGCAGCGGTGGGTCTTCAGATTCACCCCATGTAAACACTTCAGACATCCCAATGTCATGTTCATGTGGGCCTTCTTCAATGTCCTCAAGACTTTCAGCTTCCTGGTTGTCAGCTGCAGCTCCAAATAAATCATAGACCGTGCTGTCTGGGTCGGTCGCCAATGCTGGCCCAGGTACAGTAAAATGAGCATTGGGTAGTGTAGACCAACGGCTCAAGTTAGTGTGCCAATTGGCCTCGCTCGGGTGGGGCCCACTGTGTTGATGTATTGTGCGGAATAGGTGTAGGTGCCAGGGGCTGGGCAGACATAGGGCCACTTTGAGACAGCTTGTGGCCTAAGCCACTCGTTGTGCCAGGAGGAGGGTCGTCGTGTGGAGATCCTAGGATTGGTACATAGTCGAGGGTGTCACTGCCAAAGACCGAGTCAAGTTGCACAGGTGGCGGCGCTCGATCGAGCTGGCGCTGGGCTTGAACATGTTCGGGTATGCTTTCATGTTTGATAGCAGCTGCTAAGGTAGGGAAGTCAGGATTGCCGGTGCAGATCATGCAGCGGTAGTATTCGCCTCCTTTTAACAGAACAAAGTCTAGACACGAAGGGGAAAGAGGTGAGTACACTAAATGCAGTCAACACCATATATATAGGTACTCACGCGACTCATGGTCAAAACCAGTCTTCTTTCCCTTGCTTGGAGGGCGATTGGGAGGGCGAAATCCCTGCATTATCGTGCTGGGTATCAAGTGGCTAGGGGAGGCGTGTCGAGCACGTGACACGTTCTCACAGTCTCTCTCAGACTCTGCTCGGACTCTCAGACCGGATACGCGGATGTAATATATTTCATATTCGATCAGCTGAGAATCAACGGTTTCGCCAAAAGCTGGCCTCCAAACTACACCACAGTAGTATCCCAGCTGTGGCCTTCTGGGATCCAGCTCCACTCGCCAGCCAGTTGCGTACCCCGCAGCAGTGTACTACCCGTAGTCCTGGTCATCCTTTGTCAAAATTCCCACCACTCATCGCCTTACTAGCTGGATCCCTCTGTGCTCGTCGGTACTAATGGACACAGCCTCTGGATGCTCTGGATCCGTCTCACAGCAAATCCCTCAAGCCTCCACCTCCTCCGCAATACATCCGTGAGTGAGGTTATCACACATTCCGCACCAGCACGTCTGCTAACCAGTCTGGTACCCTTGATCTAGCTCGCGCTTGGGTGTAAACGTCGTACATCGTCGCTCCGGGTTGTTAGTGTTACTGATCTATGCCTGGATGGACCGCCGCCGCCGAGCTCATCGACAATGTGATCAACTTCGCGGACCTTGGTTATCACCAATTCCTTGTTGCAACTACTCTTAGGGAAGATGTCGACGATGCGCTGGAGGACATCGACGGCGTAATGGTGTCTGCGAAAGAGTTGGTCGAGGACCACAAGGTGTTGATTGACCTACAGGACAACGCGATGTTCTTGGCCAAGCACCAGGGGTGAGCAAACTCTACCTCTCGCAATAGCTCTTGAGACGTTGATTGTCTTGCGCATCTCAGTTTTACTACCTAGACCTATCTTATGAGAAAGCACGGTCGCCGTCGCCCCCGAACGGGCCTCGTCGGGCTCGCGTCGCTGCTTTACACGAGGCTGCGCGGGCACACAGGCGTGATGCTCTAGTAAGGTGTCTGTTTCTCTCTGCGTCGCCGTTAGCTGACTGCCTGATTATCTCCCATTAACAACATCCCCATCGGACCATAACTAAACGAGCCATCGCTGGAACCGTTAGCTCTTCTCCGTTCGACGAAACGTCACATGAGACCCCACCTAAGGCCACGGAAGTAAGGACGATTGGGTGGCCATCAAGAAAGTGGCCCGCTCTCTGGTCGCTTGGCCCTCGCCCAGCGGTATACCTCACGGTAAGTGTCTCCCCGCCTCCCCCTGCGACACTGCTGGGCTCAGAACGCGCTTCAAGTTTACATTAGGCTTGGCACTTTTTAGTATTTTTGGTGCTCACGCCAGAGGTCACATTTCGCGAGCAATTATTGTTATTGGAAGTAGGTGTTCTCTTGCAACCTTTTGCGTCCTCTAACCGCTGAGCCCCGGAATAGCTGATGTTGGATCTGGGTCTCTGATGGCCACCAACCGAGTTCGACCGCTCGAGTAACCTGTAGGCTACCCCTTTGTGCTAGGACCGTGGCTCGCGATCACCGTTTCATCAGCTAAGGGCAAGGAATGAAAACACCGGGGTTTGCACGCTTTAGGGAAGGCACTATTTAACGATACCCACATTTTATTTATGAGCGCTACATGGTTTGTCTCTTTACCCGGGGCTTCCATTACAAGACATATACCAAACATCCAATTCATACCTCTTGCCCGATGTGACTGGCAATTTTAGATTAAGCGCCAAAGCTTCACGTGGCCGGATGTAGGATTTCATCGTTTACGCTTGTCCTTTTCCTCGAAGTTAAGTCTATAGCGTGGGGCGCAGTTGCTCAACCTGCATAGCCAATACACTGTATGGGAGTACGGTGTTGAAGTGAGCGTGACGCGTCTGTGACATGGTTACGCTATCTGCGTCTTGGTAACCTCCCAAGTCAGCAAAGCTCTGGATGGTTGAAAAGTGGCGAAGTTTGAACACGACTACGAGCATGTCAGTTGGGCTCACTTCTGCTTGCTTGCTTTCCCTCACGCCCAAGGCAATTTAACAGCCCCAATTCTTGGCCTTAGTTCTCGTCTTTAGCGCACAATACTTCGGCATTGCATCCGAGCCGTCACTCTGGTCACTGGTCACCCTTTACAACGAACCTCCGCCGCACCATTCTCCACCTTTGTCAGACGCTCTACCCAGCCTGCGATATGACGCCCGTTAGTCCTCCGAGGTACTATGCATCTCCCTTCAACTATTCTCCAAACCATTGCATAAAACTGCCATTGCTACCTCGCTAGATGCGGCCTTGGTGAGCGTTCAATCTTGCCGACCGCGGATGCGCTAACAATGATGTTGCTCCTGTAGTTAGCCTCCAGAGATCCCGCTGCTCTCATCGTTGGCCTACGGAGCAACCACCTTGCCTTGTTCCCGGCTGCCCGGGTTTGATCAGTTCAACCACCCCCAGCGGGCCTGTCCAAATCATTGTCAGCTTAGAGCATGGCTACCGCGCTGTGTCGAATGGAACACCTCGAAGAAAGCACCTGGGTGGTGCGTTATGGAGGACCGGCGTTATCCTACGAACCACAAAAACGCAGCTCAAACACCGGGAGGCCCTTCCCCGCCAGACCGCTGGGTCTGTTGACAACTGTCAAACGTGAGTGTGCTCTGTTTTGACAGGTGGTATCACGAAGAGGGACGCTGACTTGGATTTTTGCAGCTCCCATTTAGATGTGGTTGGCGAGATGGTGTATCTCGGGCCAACCCGGCAGACCCATTCGGCAAAGTCGTGATCCTTCCTATATGTGCCTTGACAAGCGTGGCCTCATCGATCTTGCGTTGCGCTCTGGATAGGGCAGCATTCCTTTTCCGAGTGAAATCCTCGTGAGTAGTCTGCTCCTCACCGCTTGCTGGTTGCTCAATTATTGCACAAACTCTTATGTAGCGTAACCTCCCTGGAGATATTGTCACGTCCAGGGGCGACGGCTTGAACCGACACGACGAACATCCGACTGACCCAACCTCTGCCCCTCCGCTCACCGGCTCTCCGATTGTGTTGCACCCCGGCTGAAAACTTCCGCGCTCACCGCAAGTGCAGCCGTCCTTCGTGGCTCGCGAGACACAAGTCCGAGCTCTTCGTAGATGCCAAGCCCACGAAGATTCGACGCTTGTTAGCACATCCAGTACGGGAGCAGCTGCCTGTCTCATGCGACGGATCGTTTTTCTAAGTCTGTGGTTCTTTTATATTGTAGGCACAATACTCAAAAACCCGTAGCCCCAACTATGCTCAGCCCTAGGGGTCCAAAGTCCTGCATTTGCCTTGATTGTTGTGTAGCAGTATCACGTGAGCAGCGCCACCCTGCTTGGTCCCGAAAGATTAAGAGAGTCGCGGCAGGTCACTCAAGATTGGTCGGTACGCCCTGGGGGAGATTCCAGGTCGGTTCCAACCTGTTCAAAAGGAAAAGACTAAGGCTTATATGGGACAGTACGGTTAGCTGCGGAGAAGTCTTGTACCCGTCTGTATCGCCCCCTCCCCTACGCTGCAATCTAACGCATGTTTGCGTCCCAGACAAGTCTTGGGCCAAGGGCTCCTTTTCCCACCCGCTCAAACCAGTTTGTACACGCGCTCTAGACGATGAGCTTGCGAGTTAGCGGGTGAATGAAATGACGACTCGTCCCGCCATATTCGACCTACAGAACAGCAGTTCTTATACTCCTACGCAGGAGTGACGACCGAGGGTGTAATATCTTTACGACAGCCTTTCAGGTTGATCGCGCGAGAAACTGGTGAGATACTGGAGTGGCTATTTATTTGACTGAAGACGGTTTCAGGATTGATTTTCGATATGTTCGCCCGTAATATACCTAATATATATGGTTCCAATATCCGGTATATACGTGAGCTGTTTACATGACTTGAGTTCTTCGCAACCCCCAGCGCGCCCACGGAACCGACCCCGAGAATTCAAAGTCCGCTCATTGTTTGGCCCATCACGTGACACCGATCAATTGCCACTGAGCCTACTCGGACCGCGATGCTTCTCTTTCGTAAAGACGTGCTCAATGTTGAATCCTCCCCTTTGCCCCCGCAGCATTTAGCATATGGCAGCTTGCTTGGAGGAGGCATTCGCTCTGAACGACTTAGACTAGTGGCCCTACTCTAAGCTTGTGATACTAGCCTAGAATCCAAGTATTTTATGCGCGCTGGTCAACTGTCGAACGAAACGTAACGCCACTAGATGCTACCTTGATTAATTACTCGGGTAATCCTAACGGACAAACCAATCGTTCATTATAGCCTGCTGGTTGTGCTGAAAACTCTGATCGATGTCCGCCACTAATCACCTGGCCGACTGGGATTTTTCGCCCAACGCGCTTGGCCATTCCTGGTGTCTCACCCATACCAATATTGTAAGTGGACGGAAACCCTCCGGGTAGGCCACTGAGTCGGCGCGCTGCGTCCCCTACCGTCTGCTCGCCTCGATCACATGACGGTTGCCCAGTCAGAAGATCATGCTTAATCTGAACCAAGCTCGAACTACAGCCGTTGAATTAGCTTAATTTGCATCTTTTGTCTCACTGGACGGAGGCAGAAAACCAGCACCCAAGACCCTGCTGAGCACCGTCTCAAGCGACGTGAGGCAGAGGAGCCTCTCCTCCCAGGTTCTGTATTCTCAAGCATACTTTTGTGAAGGTTCGTATGCTTGGTGGTCGACCTGCTAGGGCAGGTAAGTACCTGGTTAAAACCGGCACTCTAATAACGCTGCCGATATTATTGATGCGAGTGACTGCTACCTTGTCGAACCAAGAGTCCTTTCGGGTGCGTCTTGCGCTAGAACCTACAGCTGGAATACCGGGCAAGGTATTCACGGGATGTAAAGAGGGCGCCGCACACGCGAGACCTGGGAAACCCACTACAACATAGGCTCACATGGGCCTAATGCGCAAGAGATATGTTTTCTACCCTCAGCTTTGTTTCACCAACCAATGTATAACGCGCGCAGGAAAACGCCGGCTTTCCCATTCTCAAATCGTGGATTGAAGGCAAGGCGATCTTCCCACATAGTTTAGACTTACTGGCTGAATAACACGTCGCAGTATAGGAAGCAACAATACCCAGTCAACCCTAAAGTACAGAAGCCGGAGGTCTAGAAAATTCACATTAAAGCGCGGCGCGTGGAACCATTGGGAAAGCGATTTATTTGAAGCTCTATCGATCACGTGTCACAAATACTTCCGTCATCGCTCGGTAATAAACAAGAGCCCAAAGTGCATTATATTCACTTTTCAGTAATCTTAAATTCAACGGCACAAGAAAAATAGCCTTATAATGCTCCTCAGGAAAACCATCAATTCCACCGCCACTCCTCCCAAGACCAGCCGGCATCGTACTGCAAATGGCGCATTTGGAGGGATCAGAGGCCACCGGATTCGCCAAGGTTGGAGCCCAGCAAACTGCGTGTTTATGGTACAACGTGCGGACTGCACCGTTGGTCGCTTGCCGGGATCCGAGTCAGTCATGTCCCGGGCGAGGGGCAACAAGAAACCGAGTGGCCCATATTTCTATTATTATATCAAACCCTTGCTTGCTGGTTCGGATACCAAGCTAGGCTCACCGGTATAAGATCCCGTCGAAGCATAGCCCCGAGCTGGTAGATGTCTCCTTTGAACGGATCGTAAGGATTACCAGACGTTTGCTCGGGCACCGCTTCTCTCGCCCGAGTGCCGACCAGAGTCCGAGGAGAACCAGGATCCCTAAACCAAGCAGCGTAGCCAAAATCAATAAAGTAATACCGGACGGCCATCCGAGAGCGCAAATGCTTTGGCCATACGGGTCGTTTGCCGTCAAGGGAAAGGTGTTGGTAATATGGATGGAATGGTTCGTCGTAAAGTGGACGCTTGTCCATCATGATGTTCGCAGATGCAATATCGCTGACCAACAGTCACATGAGCGAACGGGCTGATCCAAGAGCACGGGAAACAATACCAGTGGGCCACGCTACTCTCATGTAAAAACTCAAGTCCCTAAAAAGTTGTGAATAAAACATAACATCAGGGCACTTGGAACGGACCTCGAAGACTTGAAGCAAGAAGTCGCGAACTTCGGAGAGGTCGAAAAACGGGGGATTTGCGTATTGACTCAAGAGTGGCATGACGAAGAATGTCCCGCCTTCTATGCCCGGCATTGGGAATGAGTCAAGGCAAGGGACAACGTGGTTTGTGGGCTCGTCACGGTAAGGGGGCGAAGAAAAGTGCTGAATGATTGGGAGCTCTTGTTCACCTTCGCGATCAACGTCAGAAGGCGCTGACATCTTGATCACGACTTGTAATTGATCCTTGACCCTGGTGGCATCGAGTATGCGTAGGGGCTAAACATCTTGAGGCGATAAGCGAAACTAGAACTCATGAAGGGACAGAAGTGTGCTCACTAGGGAGTTCGCACTGTCCTCACAGTTGTAAGGATTGGCACCCGTGGTTTTCCAAGAAGGCACCCAGTCAGGCCGGTAGCGAGGGCGTAGCTGATACCCTTTAGACAGGAGGTATGGTTGGAAGGATACCCAGCGCTTTTCTGCGTCGGATCTCTCCTCCGGATTAAGGGAGAGCGAACTAATGGCATCGAAGGTGGGAGGGGGAATGGCTGACATAGTCGATGTTGCAAGGCCAGGTCACGGCGAAGGCAAGGTTGACTTGAAGTCTACCGTTGCTTATCCTGCTAAGCCACTGGCCCGAATCTGCCAGCGCAATGCAAGTTGAGGTGGTTGTACAGGATCGAGGACAGGTTGAACCTGGGGGACGCCCGGAGGCGTTGAATAATTGGTTTATTCTGGGGCCGTGGGAGGGTGGTGGAAAGCGCTACAATTTCCAGACTGTTACCGATTAGGCAAGGGACCACGAGGTCACGCCTGGTGGGAGTTTAGTCATTCCTAATGTAAAACTTCGTTCGCATAAGTACGGCATTTATTCCTCCCATAGTAGGGCTTATCGAGCTGAAAGAACGTTCGAGCTTCAGCTTTGTTCCAGCAACTTGAAGTCAATTTCAAGATTTCCGTAGCCACGGAATACAGTCAAAAGTCTCATTTGTCTTTCGGAAGTTGAACCTGACAGTATCAGTGGTTTGCGTGTTGATAGATTTTGTATCCGGGATGAAGCAATTCCGCATTTTCGTCCCATCTGATGACGAGTCAACACAATCCAGTGCCCGACTTCAGCCCCTCCCCCCTTTGTCGAATCCTGCCGGAACATATGGGGATATTTGTACCCATAGGGGAGGTGCCACGCTCCGGTTCTTGAACCTTTTTCATTAACTGCCCTGGGCCACCCCACTTGCCTCGAGCAAGATCAAGTTTCTTGAGTGCTGGCAACTCAAGTAAACCCGGTGACCACCAACCTTGACTTGTCTCTACGAGTTAGCTCACAGCTCTATTTTACACTCGCTACCACATCTGTTGGCGGCGTAGAACACACCTGCCCCCTATACCAGTTGCTCAGCCATGCCACCTTGGGCTGTCAGCGCTATCTTCACGAATATATCCACCGCCTGGGAGCGTAGCTTTAGGTCTTACGAAACCGTCCAGAAAGCAGATGCTAGCGTTCTGCTTCAGGATGTCAACGAGATTCTACGGGGCGCGAAGGACGTACTTGAGGGTCACAAAGCTGTCCTTACCCCAGAAGAATACTCGACCCTGCAGGCTCAACACAGGACGTAAGTATGTCGTTGGTGAGCAACTTGGGTAGCTCATCAAGCGTTTTCACCGACAGTTATCAATGGATGTGGTTCGACGAGCATCGACACTACCTAAATATCAAAGATGATACTGCCAAACGCCGTCGTGCCCCTTCCAAGCTGGAGGCCGACAAAGAAGCTTGCGAGACTCGCGCAACTAACCTGCTTGAAACTGTTAAAACGTACAGCAATACTATTCTTGTGAGTGAGTTGTTCAATATCATCCGCTCGTTTATCAATTTTCGCTTGTTGATCCCCTCCCTCCCCCCTGTCTAGGAGGCGAGCCGCAAGGCCTCTGCCAACCCTCGTCCCGCCTTCCCTGATGAGGAACACTATCCCATGGATTCGCACACCCTGGCAGGCACACAGGCAAACCCTCCGACCACGCAGGCAATCGATCTACCCGCGCAGGCAGCCCCCACACCATCCGGCGTGCCAACCCTGCCACAGACAGCGGCTAGTTCCTCCATTTCTCGACTAGCCTCACCGCCAAGAATATCCGGGGTACATATCTTGCCTACTAGTGCGTAATTCGTCATTCATAAAGTGCACAGCGACCGAGATCCTGCCAGACGTCGGGCTTATGGGAAGGTTGATGAAACATGATGTTTTTGGCTCTCAGATCGGGGCCCAAACCGCAGAGCGCAGCACGGAACGCGTCTTTGTCGAAGGTCCGTGTCTTGTTTCGTTCTCATTCATGTCGTGTAACGTTTCTACGCTACCAATTAGGGCAGGGCTTTGGGTTCGCGGTCGCCCACGTCGCTCAAGATCCTGGCAGCGGTGCAGATGCAACCCAGCCCTCAACCGCCACCAGCGCAATCTATCAGCGCATGATCTCGGTCAAACTAGGCGATGAACAAATGGAGATTCGGGGTAAGTCAACTGTTTCTTAGGGTCGAGATCTGTAATAATAATAATTGCTGTTCTGAGATCCTGTGCTTCACGAGCTGGAGCCCCACGAAGTTATCCCCAGTATGTCGCCTGTTTGGGAATATATTTGATGGTCCTAATGCTGTTTCAGACAAAAAAGCATTAGCCGCCGCGCTTCCGGTTATACAGAGATGGCTCAGGTCCCTTGAGTGAGTAGCGGGTCTTAATACCGCCAGTGGTCACCACAACTCATCGTCCATCAGCCCAGAATTATTTGAAAAAACGGTTGAGGAACTACGCGAGGAGATCGACTGAATCGCCCCATACTGTATTTATCATAACTTATGCACATTCTTCGGCATCGAACTCAACTTTAATTCCGTTGTCAAGCCCCCGGTCAGCATCTGAGGGTGGCAGAACAAATAGGGACATGAAACACATGAAACAGCAAACGCTGCATGTGGTGGGTTCAGCACCAAACCAACAAACAAACAAAAAATACGCCCGAATTTGTAGAAGCAGAGATCCCATCGAGGACATGGCAAGTGCCATTCCGGCACGACACCGTCCACACAACAAAAAAGAAATAGATGACCTGCTATGTTTGCATGTCAAAGTCATGTTCGGTAGCCAGGTGCGAAATGAAGTACATGAGCGCCACGACTTCCACGCCGGCCCGATGTCTCGAACGGAAAATAAGCGCTCGTAACGTGGATGAAAGACAGACGGAAGTAGATCTGTTGGTCTGTTCTTTTGAATCCGAAGGGCGAGTCCACAAGCTCATATCCGCCTTTGTCGAAACCACCACGCCTGTGTGGATGTCTGTCTCGATGGCAAGGCACGGGCGACTCCCCAGCCCTTTGCCAGCCGTCTTGTAGAAGCGCTTCAACTCATTCGGCTGCTGAGGTGGGTCCAATGGGTGATTTGTTCAACTCTCGCTGACAACGGTCCACAGCTTAGCCTTGGCCAAGCACCGGGGGTGAGTAAACTCTCTCGCCAATAACTCTTAAGATGTTGATTGTCTCGCGCATCTCATTCGGTTGCTACCTGGATTTATCTTATGAGAAGGCACGGTCGCCGTCGCCCCCGAGCAGGTCTCGTCGGGCTCGCGTCGGTGTTTTACACGAGGCTGCGCGGGCACACAGGCGTGATGCTCTGGTACGGTGTCTGTTTGTCTCTGCGTCACCGTTGGCTGACCGCCCGGTTATCTCCCGTCGACAACCTCCCGACTAGACCATAACTAAACGAGCCATCGCTGAAACCATTGGCCCTTCCCCGTTCGATGAACTAGCTTCAGAAACGCCACCTGAGACGCCACCTAAGGCCGCCGAAGCAGGGACGATTGAGTGCCTATGTAGCAAGTAGCCCGCTCTCCGGTCGCTTGGCAGTAAGTGTCTCCCGCCTCTTCCCTCCGGCACCCCTGGGCTCACAGTGCACCGCAAGTTTACAATACGGTTGGCACTTTTCAGTATTTTCGTGCTCATGCCAGGGCTCATATTTTGTATGATTGCGCTGCTCCGCGCGCACCGTTAGGAGATAAATCCAACGTTCAGTTTCAAGCGGTGGGAGGGGCGGAAGGTACCCCATGGTCTAAAACGCTTCGTTGAACGGTATTTTAGTTTATCGTGCACACCACTCGGTTTGTCGCTTTACCTGGGGCTCCTGTATACCAGCATTTGCAAGATATAATACCGAACATCCACTTGCCGGGGTGGCAATTTTGAATTAAGCGCCAGGTGTCACGTGACCGAGACTTGCGCTCATCGGGGCATTTCCTTGAAGTTAAATCTCCCAGGCCAGAGGGTGTGGTTGTTTGACTCCCATGGTGTAAGATCTTCTATGGACGCAATGTTTCAGAGTGCAAGTCTTGAAACGAGTGCGACACGTCTGTGACATGGTCACGATATCTGTGCCTGTGGTGACCTCGGAGCCGAACCCTCACAAGGTTAATCCGTTTAGGTTGCACGCGACGGTGGACCAACTGCCGATGAATGTCCTTGCTCGTGGTTGGGGAGTTGATGTCACTGCCGGCCGCCTCCCCAGCACCAGGCTATGGGCAGCCTAAGCTATGGTCAAGAACTTCAGTTTGCTCGCCTCGAGTTTTCGTCTTGGGGGCCGAATCAAGTCGTCCAGCAATGTGCTCGCATTTTGTGACAGCCGGAGACGTCTGTATCCGAACCGTCGCTGCTCTCCCCCTCGGAATCAACCTCAACTACGGCTCCTCCACCTCGCTGCACGCTCCACCCGGCATGCAAGATAACTCTCGTTGGCACCTCGAGGGACTATGCACCGCCTCCCACCTTTCCCAGTCGTCCATCATATGAATCTGCCATTGCCACCGTTTTAATCCTCGCGTGAGTGAGTGTTCGATCCCACACCGAGCGCGGGCATGTTAATATATATTTACCCCTGAAATTAGTCTACGATAACCCTTAGATTCCCCCATTTACGAAGGCCTCACTCACAGTACCCACACATGTCAGCTTGGAACATCAGCGCGATCTATAAGAACGTATCCGCCGCCTTAGAACGAAGCTTTAATTCATACCAGACTGTCCAGAGCGTTGATACAGTTATACTTCTACGGGAGGTTGACAAAATCCTGCAGAGCACGAGGGACTTGCTTCCCCTTCTCACTTCGGGGGAATACGAGAGCTTCAAGGCTCAGCATAGGACGTAAGCCTGCTCCAACCCATCGCTCCTTGAGGTTACAATCATTCCAGTTATCAATGGATGTGTCACGACGAAAAACGACAGTATGAAAACGTCGAAAAGCAGACCCTCGAGCAGCGCTTTGCGTCCCAGAAGCTTGTCGCCGACAAAGAGGCCTGCCAGACTCGCGTCAGTAACCTCCTTGAGGCACTCAAGACCTACAGGAGCAAACTTCTCGTGAGCTGCTTGCTTTATTTGTTGCCCTTGCGTTCTTGCGTGCTAAATAGATCCTGCCAGGAGGCTAGCCGACGCGCGGCTGTTGGGTCAATCTCGGCCTTCCCCGACGAAGAGCCTATGGCAGCAGCCTCTCAACCTGCTGAGAATGGGCCACTATCGCCTCCCCCTCCCAACCTGCCAACTCCATCCCCCAATGTGTCAGTTCCATCTCGGCCGATCGTCGCTCCATCTCTTGGAACTTCCTCCCTCTCCCAGATGCCCAAAATTCCAATTCTTCCCACTAGTACGTTGTTCTCAGCTGCTCGGGGGTTCCTGCGGGTGAATAGCAGCTGAGTTTGAGGTAGACGTAGGACTTATGGGGCAGCTGAGGTTGCGAAGTACCGCAGGCTCTCGAACTGGGGCTCGAACTACGAGACGGACCCTAGGTGAAGGTCCATACGTTTGCTTTCGGTTATGTCGACTAAGCTATCAGATATTAGGTCAAGGTTTTGCGATTGCTGTTGCACATGTTGCCGTAGATCCTGAAAATAAAGTATATGAACGTATAGAGGGCCCGCAATTCCTGGACTTTTAGGCTAAAAAGACAGGCCCCCATTGATTGCCACAGTTCAGTAGGCACTTTTTAGCCTAAAATCCAGGAATTGAGGGCCCTCATAATTTCTGTTCAGGTCGGTGACCGACAGTTGGTGATTCCCGGTAAGCCGTCCATGCATTCGTGGATGAAATACGAAATAATTGTTCGTTCGTAAGACCCTGAGCTTCACGTGTTAGAAGACGGCACGGTTAATTTTGGTACGTCGGGCCGTGATCAACCGCTCAAACCGAACTGTATCGGTGTTGCGCTTCAGATTACAAAACTTTGTCTACCGTCTGTGTGCTTGTAGCCAAACGCATGCTCGAGTAAGCGATCTTGACTTGAGGCATTGTCGGCTACGACTCACGACCCTCCAGTCCAGAGATGTTTCAAAAAACCGTTGCGGAGCTACGCAGGGAGATTGACTGAATCAACTGTTCGTAATGTAATTATTATAATTTAGGTACTTTCTCTGCTTTCTGCGTCAACACTATCAAACTTTGAGCTGATGGGCAAGGGTGGCAACCGTTGGACGATACGAAAGGAGACTCCCATCGACATGACAAGTGCCATTGCGGCACGATACCGTCCACACAACAAAAGAGAAATAGATGACCTGCAATGTTTGCGCGTCAAAGTCATGTCCACGCCGGCCCGATGTGGTTGGCTGTGACTTAACTGCTTAAGCTCATCGTGAGTCGTTGAGGTCAACTCCCAACAGGCAACCTCAAACGGAAAATGAGCGTGTTAAATGAACACAATTATCTCGTAACGTGGATGAAAGACAGACGGAAGTAGATTTGTTGGTCCGTTCTTTTGAATCCGAAGGGCGAGTCCGCAATCTCCCGTCCGCCTTTGTCGAAACCACCACGCCTAGTGTGGATGTCCGTCTCGATGACAAGGCGCGGGCAACTCCCCAGCCCTTTGCCAGCCGTCTTGTAGAAGCGCTTCAACTCATTCGGCTGCTGAGGTGGGTCCAATGGGTGATTTGTTCAACTCTCGCTGACAACGGTCCACAGCTTAGCCACGTCTCGCGGTTAAACCCTCTCTCCACCAACCTATTGGGCTCAACAGACACCGTTCGCACATGCCATCGACATCCCCGACCACGCTCAGCCGCTGGGCCACCGTCAGTAGCATCGTCTCAAACCTGGTCTCCTATATCTATATCGACGACTATGCGGCACCAAGCGCGAGTGCTCAGCTGGACTATATTGGCGGGCTGTTGCGGGAAGCCAGCCAGATCTTGGAATATTCGAAAGAGTCCCTTCTGATGTACGAACGGGCTTTGCCTCTGCCGGATTTTGCGGCGTTCATTGCCCAGCATCGCACGTGAGTGGAGACTATATTTCTTTCGTTTTTGGCTAGCTGAGTCGTACAGCGGCAGGTTGCACTTGAACGTGACAGATGAAATTCGATTGTATCGAAGTTTAACAAGAGGGCCCGGTAGAAAGGCACCTGCCCGTTCGGTCGAATCTATCAACCTAGAGGTTTACCGGAACCGTGTCGTGGAATTACATACTGTAATCACGGTGTTCGACGAGGATGTTTGCGTAGGTACTTTGCTAGCCGTCGTCGTTGGTTTCGTCAATGCTCACTCCTCAACTTCGATAGTCCGCAAGCAGAAAGACTGTGAAACGCAACTCCCCGCAATTACGCCCTGCTTTTCCAGACGAAGAAATTAGTCACCTGGAGCTTCTGGGTCCTGTCAATGTACAGGTAATTTTGTCGCTGTCGTCGTGCAATTTCCACCCTCACGTCACCCATTTAGGCGTCCAAAAACTCTGCGGTTACTTCCTCCCGAAGAGACTCCGAGAAATTGGGTGCTGCTTCAGGTACGTTTCGAAGTATCGTCTAGATTTCAGTGGGTTGCGGAGGCTGAGCTCGCTGTAGGTGTGAATTCGAGAACGACTTCTGCGGCGCCCAGCGCACCTTCCGATTCCGATGTCAGCTGGTACCGTCGGGTTTTTAGCTTTGCTACCCCTGATTGTCGAATACATATTGTGGGTAAGCTTACTTGTAGCTGAACTGTTGCGTCCGGTTTGAGCTGACAGTTTTGTGTTCAGGTGATCAACTCGACCTGAACGATGATGCGCCGCACGCAATATCCGATTTGAGGCAAAGATGGACGGGTCGTTTAGAGGTCAACGGGTAGGTATCTCGTGCTGCTTTCTCCTCGTTGATCAACTAGCTTCCTCACTCGCGTTTTCAATTGGAACAGGTTTCGGGTGCTCGACCATGGGAGAGAGTACCTCTCTATAGAAGATGCCATCGAAAACTTTGAAGATTTTGGCATTGCAGGCTATTCAACTAGCTAATGAATCGGTTCGTTCGTTATTTTATGTTATTAATATGTACCTTTCGATGTTTAGCGCAACCGTGACCAGGCTCCGTCCATGTTGCGTAAGGGCGCGGGTGGCAACCGTTTGCGTGACCATAATTGGCAAGGAGCTTTCGACGGCCGAGTCCGACCGCTGAAAAACTTCAACTTTGTGCTAGTCTCCCCAATTTGTGCTCAATTCTTCTCGCCCATGGAGTATACCTGTCATAGACTTAAATTATTAAATTCAATAAATGCGGCTCCTGAAACCCAACATTTTCAATGTGTGACATCGTGACATAAACCAGTTGTACTTCGACAACAAACTGTTGATTTGGCAGTGGTCTGAATATCGTCGAATCGCCAGCCTGAGTCAAACCAGCTAACCATTTGAGCATTTACCGAGTGATAAAACGCCGGAAGGGGCAATGACACCTGCAATAGCCAAGGTGCTGTCGGGTCCCATGTCCGGAGGTGTCACCCTCATACGTAACGCCCCATCTCTTACAGCGAACCCCAACGCACAGATGCGAATCTGAGCAATATCCTTTACCAACGTCCTCGCTACCCCGCAGACATGCGCGCTCCAGCCTCCAATCTCTGTTCAATGCGTGGCGCACTGCCGGTTATTCTCCATCGCTCGATTGTTTCTCTCGATCCTACAAAGCTTGCCTCTTCACTCATCACCCCCTCAAGTGAGTGCTGAAGCACCAACAATGCCCAATGTGCTAACATGACCTCAACTCTCAGAGTTAACGTACGGTTGAGCTTTGAGCTCGCCGGCTAGGTGACAAACGAGTCAACCGCCGCGATGCCGAGCCAAGTCACCGTCGGTGGACTTGTCGAGGACGTGCTCAGCTTGATGGACTACGCCTACCGTTTCATGGCCTACCGTTCCATGTTCCACAAAGTCCCTCGCAAAAAGGACCCCGACTTGATGCTACAGGAGATTGCCAAAAATCTCCAACTCACGAAAAACCTGGTTAAAAACCATCAGGGTATACTGACTCCGGGGGATTATGCAAGGTTCGTGGCCAAGCAACGCAGGTGAGTGTGAGATGTGTCTCTTGGACTAGAAGCTGAATGCCCTTGCTCTCCGCTCAGTTATCGTTTAGATCTAGTTGAGGAACAAGCTCGAGAACCATCGTACCCCGACAAAGAATCTCGCCATGCTCGTATTTCTGCCCTACTCAAGGCGGTGGTGGAACACCGGCGTGAAATTTTGGTGAGGGATTCGCTGCTCGCCTTCAACCGCTTGCTCAACTCTCTCCTTTGCGACCTCAGATCGTAACTGAACAAGCCATGCTTCCAAGCGATGGCATGTTTCCACCCGATGAACCAACCCCCATAGCACCTGCGGAGATGACAGACGAAATGATTAGCTCTCTGTTTAGCAAGTGGCCCGCTCTTTGGTTGCTTGGCCCTCATCCCGCGGCGTGTTTCAAGGTGTGTATCTCGGGTTTTATGGCACGTAAAGCACACGTCTGAGCTCATGGTAGACTTCAAGTTTGCGGTAGGCTTGGCGCTTTTCAGTACCTTTGGCCCCCGAACCTGGGCTCGTATCCCTCAAGCGACTATTGTGGTTCGAGGTTGGTGCTCCGTTTTGCAGTGCTTTACGTGTTCGAACTTCTAAATACTGGGTTCCAGATGACGGCTTTATTGTCCATATTAGCGACGATCCTCCTCCGGCTTCTACGTTCCTTGGCGGGCTTGGCGCGATGCGACCCAAGAGGAAGGCTCGGAAAGCCAAGGAACAAGTGGTCACAGTCCTGAAGTTGAAACAGCTGCTGCAGGATGTAGAGCGCTAACTACCGTCGGTCGGAGTTGGACGGCTCAAATAATAGTGAGCCACTGTGCTTGTTAGAATCCGAGTGATACTGACTCGTAGGACCACCGTTTCGCCAGCTCAGAACTCGCCGCCTGCACTGTCAACGCCAGGCCTTGGGCAGATGTCAGGCTGACGCGTCGACATGAGCAGCTCTGGAAGCCGAGTTTCTCTGCTCACCACGTTGGTATGTACATGCCCATGTTTTAAGTGACCTGAATTGATCGAATACCGCTCCCAGGTACAACGGCCGGAGGGGTGCTATTTGGTGGCATTGCATGTGCGCTACATAGTTTGACGCACCGGCACTGTTTGTGTACAACTCCCTTTAATTAAGCCATAATACCACACATTAAATTCACACCCGTTGTCCGGCTGTTGGCTGCTTGGAATGCCGACGAGCTGATTCGGTCCGAACCGTTCGTGGTCAAGGGGTAAGCGCCGGGAAGACGCCGTGATCTGACCGGGACTTCACCACCCTTCGAACAGCCTGCTCGGCTTGAGGTTTTTTCTCGAGCTAGACTCGTCCGGTGGGGATGCGGTGTTCAACTCCTACCTTGCGTATTATGCACTCTGTAATTGATGTGGGTGTCGGGATGTGTCACATAATGACGCTACCGGTGATCTTGTCGATGCTATTTGTTCGCTCGGTGACCAAACTCGAAACGAGGCCTTACTTGCAGATAAAAAGCTGAGATACTTAAAGAGCGGAGTGACGATGGTGCTATGTCAGTTTGAGTCGCTGCCGAGCCCCCTGACGCTGAGCAGCCATGCGTGGCCAGGCAAGCCAAGAACTTCAATTGCCTCTCGACAGAGTCTACATATTGAACCCAACGATCAGGTATGAACGGCGTGGCCAGAAATTTGAAACGTCTGATCCGAGCCGGCTCTCGGGTCATCACGTTCCCCCTTGCAATCAGCCTCGACGTCCATGTCCACTCTTCGTAGAACGCCCTGCGCACTAACGACCGTTGGCTCCCCACGCACTTCTGTACATCGCCTTTCAGCCATTTTCAAACTGGTCAATCCCTTCGTGACCTTGGTGAGCGTCCAATCTCACACTTAGCGTGGTGAATGCTGACAAGTACGCCGCTCGTCCTAGACCTAGCCTGAGGTGGCCGCTTTGCTTGCGCCGTTGACTGGCGAGTCGGCTGCTACTTGCTCGTAGTATCCAGCTGCGTGGACAGGCAAGGTTATTTCACCGACGACGACGGACTTGTCCCACGCCTTCTGGAAATGGACTCTGGCGCTGTGTTCAATGGCGCCACTCGAGGGATCGATCCGGATGAAATGTTGCAGGGGGTCGCCCTTACCCCGCAGGTGACGACAGGCTCAAACGTTGCGAATCTGTTTTCCGAGAGGGTACACCAAGTACCTTGCCCAGCATCTAGCAAATGAAGTGGCTTGCTCGTTCCTCGCGCATGAATCTTCAGCTTTTATGCTCATCACAGGCGTCTCGACAAGGATTCCCGTGGGTCTGGTGCCACTCGGCTGTATGGATAACGCATTTCAGAGCAAAACCCTTGTGAGTAGTCTTCTCTCCGCCGCTTTCTGGTAGCTCATATGTCGCCTCCCATTGATCCTTACAGCGCGCGGCTCGGCTGGTCACCTTGCATTTTGGGAACGACGGTTGAGCCCGGACATACCCGACGTGCGGCTGGCCCGGTCTTCATTCCTCTGTTCACCTGCCCCTTGCTGTTGATTGTAAGTCTTGTTTTCATTTGCGAAGCGCGGCGTCCAGGTCTGAGCTCATCGCATGTATCAAACGCATGATAGATTCGACGCTGCTGAGCGCCTTCAATATGGGGGCGCGGCTTGTCCTGTTCAATGGATCGATTTTAAAATTTGTTGCCCTTGCGGGTTGTAGGCCGAATACTTATTCTCTCAAACGTTATAGGGTAACTTTATTATTGGGATCACCAGGTCGCCTCCAATCGCCTGGCGTTGTAGCACTCCAACGCTGCCGAGGTATCGTTGGCCTGTGTTGCTTACAATACATTTCGGTCGGCACGCGTCAACACACGTTTCACTTTCAAAGTGATTATGTTAAGTGTTGATGTACCTGTATTTCCCCAGGTGCCACCTCACGGCTCGACGCTCGTCCCCACGAAAAAGGGTTTGCGGACCACCTCGTCGCTCCCAAGATCGCTCACTCGCCGCTAATGTCTGTCCCGCCGAAGGAGCAACACTTGTGATGCCGGACCGACTGGAGTTCACGAGTCGAGGAAGCTGTGTTTGGTTCATTTCTACCTTTGTTATTTGTACATCGTTCACCACCCGGTTTTCCGTACTCCCCCATAACATCCCCCTCCTTGGTACTCCAAGTGTACTATGCCTGAAAATCCTTTATTTACCTCTAAGCTCATGGCTGTCACCGTAATTGGTTTTAACATTAAAAATCGTGTATTTGTCGCATTGTTATGGCTTGGGTGGCAACATCACGTGACCCAACAATAATACACCTTGTCCAGCCCAAAGCTGCCTGACTCGGTCCCTCAGTTCGGCCTGGAGAATTGAAGCAACTATCCTATGTGGCATACACCGTCATAGAAATATAGGTTGGACGTTACCTGTTCGGGAAATTGATAAAGCCCAGGAAAGAGTATATAACTTCTCCACGGGAAGCGAGAGTTGTGCAATACGTGACCGAACAGACGTTTTAGTACTTCGATGTTGTAAGTTGTGTGAGGGGGGCAGTTTAAACAAGGTTGCACACACCGTAGGCCCGATCCAGAAGCTTGCACGTGCCAACCGGAACTTCAACTCTGGCTTGCGACGCCCATCCACTGTCGAACGGATAGCCTGGGACGGCTTGGGAACGTGATCAGTTTCATGAAATTACGGTTCTCGGGACTCACCCGAACCGCTTAACATTTAATTTTTGTTTTATATCTCTCCTGTACTCTACATATTCACAATCTAATCGGTGGCACATTGGTGAATACACATGTACACAACCCACGGGCGAATCACCTGTTAGTTAAGTCATCACCAGTGTGTCTGACTCAGCTACCCATCGCCCTGCGGATAATGACCCGGGTATACCCGGGCCGTACCCACTCCCTTCCCTACCGTCCACGTTGTGATGAACCTCAACCGCGCTACTTATTTCGTCCTTTGTCGTGTTTGCCACCCAGCACGTACAATGACTCGCACCTTTCGCCAAGGCGCTGCGGATCGCCTCTCAATGGCTTCTAAACCGGGTACATAAAGGTGCCCTCATCGTCAGTTCCGTTTCGTCACCTCACCGAGTGAGCATTCAGCACCGTACGTTTGAAGGCAGACGGAACTCGGCGCATGCTGACACATCCATAGTATCTAGAGCCAGCACTCTGCTGATCTACTAGTCGCCCTTGGACAGCTAGGCATGTTCGACTCCCTCACCGCCAGCGAATACTTCCGAAATGCCGTCAGCTTCCTGGAGCTCGGCTATGATTTCGTACTCGACCTAACCTCCGGAGGGGCTGTTCTAGACGCCATGATGAAGGAGACCAGTGATATCCTGGACTCGGCATCTGGTTTGCTCAAGCACTATGAGACTCTTCTCCGCCCGGAAGAGTATGCAGAGTACACTGCTAAGCACCGAACGTGAGTACGCCCGCGTCTCCATCAGCTGAGTCTTGGGAAAAGCTCATTCGCCTGCTCTTGACAGTTACCTTCTTGATGTAGCCGAGGAGGAAGTGTACCATGAGACGTCCCCGGGTCGACCAATTCGACAAAGCCGCGCTCTTTCACAGGCGTGTCCTGACAAGAGGAGCCGTCGAGCTCGCGTCAAAGCTCTGTACAAGGTAGCATGCACATTTCGGTCTGAAGTCCTTGTGAGTTGTCTACCCGTGACTTGTTATTGGCGCGATACCACCTGCTTACGTGTTTTCATCCAGCGTGTAACCCAGCGAGCCACACTTCCAAATATTTTCACCTTTGAAGGGGATGGACTAGGCTTCGACCTGTCGCACATGCAAATGACCCCGTATCCGTTTCTTCGTACTCCTGCTCTCTGGTGCTTTAGTCCACGGTTGCGGGTTTGTAAATTGACGGTGAGTGTTATCTAACACATCCATTACGCACGCGAGGTACATGTTCGAGTTTACCGTAAACGCGAAGCCCGCAGTAGGTTCGACACTGCTCAGCACTTTCTACATTGGATCAGCGGCTTGTCTCATCCGACAGATTACGTTCCAAAGTCTGTCACTCGCACTCCATGTTGAATTATATACTCAACTCACCCCACTGCAGGAGACGAAACGATCCTCTCGCTCATCAACCATCCTCCGAATGTTTCCTGGGGTTATGCCTCTGACTCTTGGAAGGCGTCATCTGTCGGTCCGGAGAGTAAAGCATATCACCAGTCGATCACGCTTTATGATCTCAACAGGAGGCTTACTGTGAGATGTAAGCGTTTCATTGTGATCGTGGCCAACTCTAAATCGATCGTATCTTTATCAGTACCAATGAAGGCCTACACGCCCGAAACGATGGAAAAACGTAAGCATCAATTCACCCATTTGCGGAATCACTGTTTACCCATCAATAATGATCCCAGTTCAAGACGCGCTACAGGCGAGATCTGGCCCAATGAGATTCGAACAAGCAGCGTGGGTGATTAGATATGGACTCCTACTATGTCATCGCTCATATCTGCTCAAATTTCAGCGGGACGAGCTATCGGGCCACTGAAAAGCCAGGAGATTTTTCCCTTGTTCTGCACATCGTGCCCCAATGATCGTGAGTTCAAGGAAGAGCTCCGCACCGCCTGTTCCCTATTTCGGGTCGATACCAACATTTTTCTCCCGCATACCCCATGCTACATTTCTCGTATTCATCCTCATGCGTTAGGACTGCTCGATCTTTGACATTTTACGGTATCTGGAGCTATGAGTGTAAATATCATCACGTGACCAATACCATACAGATTAGGGCTATCCAGGTACGAATAGTCGCCCTACTCAAATTTGCATGAACTCACTGGACCGAGGCACTGAGGTGAGCAGGTGCTCACCAGAACTGGTTGCTGTTCACTGTGGGAAGTTGCCGAACCTAACCTAAGTGTTAGACTACACCCTCTATAGATCAATTGCCGAAATAGATTTGCAGGAGCAGCTACAGTGTGGCTCCAGATTACGCATGGGTTTGGTGGTATGAATAAGCACGGGCTATGCATGATGCCGGTATTTGATGATATGAAATACATTTGATTACATCATACACAAGACACATTATATAGTTGCTAAAGTAGTGATCTTTTGTTGAAGACTCGAAAGTGCAGCCAAGTCAGATGGATCGAGCAGGCCAAAGCATGCTAGAAATGCTTGCACGTCTTCCAATGATGCTTCCACCTTACTCTGAGACTGAGAATTGACATGGTTGACTGGGGGTTGGCTGGCACTCTCGGAAGCATCCTCCTTGTAAAAGAATTGGCCATCGCCATCACCCGTTGCCTGCCTTTCCTCCTCCTTCACCTGTTCTACAATCTCGTCGTCAGTCAGCTCCTGTTCTGTTGGGAGGTCCGCATCTGCCAAGAGAAACTCTTCGGCATGCATCAGCTTGATTGGCACCACCATGCTGCACGTATAGAATGAGCCAAGAGTCTGCTGAAGTGCTGAAATGGAGTCTTGAACTTCAGAAGACATTGTTGGTGCCGAATGGATCGTTGGGAGGTTGTCTTGGTCTGGCTTTGGCCCAGAAAGCTTGGTATGTCGCCAACAATTAGCGATTGTTGAGGGGCTGACTTGTTTCCAGGCAGCAACAGCAAGCTCCATAGCCTCAAGTTGGTGGATCTTGTAAATGTTAGTTTCTCTGCTCTCATGATGCTCAATTGCCTTCAGCATAAAGGCACTTTTGTACTTAGCCTTGAACAACTGGATTATACCTGCATCATTGGGCTGAATCCAAGCTGTCAAGTTTGGTGCAAAGTACTCGACGTGAACATTTGGATATCTGTCTGAGATGTGAATATGCAACAGAGGATTGTCGCATAGAAGTGAAACTTTTTGCCCTTGACTAGCCATTCTTGCATTAAGATTAGCTAGCCATCTAGAAAGCACAGTTAGGAACTTGAGCATATATGTTCAAAAAACAAGCGTACCCTTGCCAGATCTCTGCATTCATCCAAGCTGACTTAGACCACCAATAATCATAACCCAATTCGGTTCTGTCTTTCTTGCCAACCGGGTGGGGACGTCGTGCATACCCAATAAGCGTAGGATCAAATAGCTCAGAGCCGTCCTCATTGGTACAGAGCCCAGCTGTGATTCTAGTTTTATCCATCTTGATTCCAGATGTTTTGATGATTGCTAGTCCCTTATCAAGGGCTAGACGGTAGTAGAACACAGTCTCATCAAAATTTAGACAGTCGCAGGGTGCATATTCGTCCATGATAGCTCATACTCAGCTGATCTCCCCAGCAAGTGTCTCGATTGGTGTCGGGAGTTCAAGGACTCACCCCCAACCTTTTTTTTCTCGTGGCTCGTTTCTCTCGCCACCGGCCTTAGGTTGTGTGTGCCTTCTCGGCTCCTGGACTTTTGACTCAGTGTACGTGCCAGCCTCGGCTGCGCAGGATGACACAGTGTACGCATGTCTTGTGCCAATGCACAGCCTCTGCCATTCACGCTGTATGACTTGCACTCATGTACATAGTATAAATACAGTGGTGCGCAAGCCTGGATTCTCCAGCTTGCTTCACCTTGTCGTCTCTACCTACCTAGAGCCCCTCTCAGAACCTCATCCTGGAAGTTTGACAGCTCACCTCCACCTTTTCTTGAATGCCCATCTATTCACTAGGCCTTCTTGTTACGAGCCTTCGCCGCAGGGTCACTAGTGTGACGCGGAGGTTCCTTTAGACATGATAGGGTAGGACTGGGGTCCTCATAGACTTGGGACGATAGACAGACACGACGTATAAGGCTTATAGTTAAGCCACGAGAGGTTACTTGACTTAGTAACTATGTGCCACAAGATACGAAGGTTGGTCAAGTGGCTAGGTACCTTTAAGCCACGAGATCCTTGGAGGGAAAGACTTAGTAAAAGGGTTGCTAACCCCTTAGTGCGAAGGTAAAGTGGGACAAGGCGAGAACAAGCTGGGGTTACCAGACTTGTTCTCTGCTCTCTATATACTACGCTAGTACAGGTGAGTCATCTACATGCGACAGTCAACCGCCATTCCAAGGCGAGTCAACAGGACGAGTCATGTGTACAGGTGTGAGTCAACCACCATTCTGGGCGAGTCAACCACAGAGCAGCGCCAAGCCACCAGACAAAGGGGGCCAGAGGTGCCTGAAAGAAAGAAGCAAAAAAGAAGAAAAGTTGGGGGCTGTGTGACAGCTCACAACATTCTTCCCCCCTTTTTGCACGAGTCCGTGTGCAGCGAGGTGAGCAAGAAAGAAGAAAAGAGAAAGAAAAGATTCTAAGTACATCATCACTTCGGGCTACATTATCTGGGGCGCATTGTAGCAACGACTGGTTACCCATTTCTACCTTAGGGGGCCCAAACTTGGTCTGGCTCACTCCGAATGCTCCTCAGGGGTCTCGTCAAGACGCTCCCAGGCCTTGTACCATTCCTCCCATCCCATGTGTCGGCTCCAGGAGTAGTGGTTGAGCCACTCGAAGAACTGTCCCTTGGACATCCCCTTCCAGAAGAGGAGGTTGGCGACCTGGTCCTTGGTGAGCTCCTTGATCGGCTCGTGGTATGTCTCTGGCGTCTTGGAACACCACTCTCAGACGGCGTTGGCGATCCATTCCTGCATGCGGTCGGTTCGCACCCACCAGGTTCCATTGGCCTTCCACTCGAGGTCAGGGAACTGCCCCTTGGACTTGGTGACGACCCTGTAGACCGAGTTGCCGACACACTTGTTTGCAACGTAGAGCTTTGTTCGTGACATCTACCAGGCATCATCTGGCCTTGGTCCATCTCCAACCCACATAAGTGGTCCATGCTTCGGGTGGTGGAGGGTGTTGCCGCTGAGGGCACACCCGGCTCGTTCGTGGATCGGGATGTACCAGATGTCGCATCTGGTGTCGAGCTCCACTGCGTAGTCGAGGGTGTCCGAGAAGTTGTTGATTTTCCAGCTGTCCCAGACATATCCACCCACCCTGTCCTTGCGGAGACGTCCGCACTCCTCCCGGACGATGATGTAATTCCCCATGGGGACGATGGTGACCTTGGGCTTGGGGGCCCACCGAGCCTGTTCCCAGGCATTCTCATTGGCCCTCGCTCATCGTTCCTCGGGGTTGCACCCCTTTCGCTCGTTCCCAGCGGCCTTCGAAACGATGGCGGCATATGCTTTGACGGCGACCATGGTGGTATAGTGTGAGGGAGAGCTAGGTTGAGGGCGGAGAGGAGTGGGGAAGCGGTGATGTCTGGTGAGGCTTTCCCCTGCTCTCTTATATACCCTTTTGGTAGTGGTGCTCCTGGGAATCTTCGGCGGAAATCCCTCATGACTCGTTCTAGTGGGATCATCTTTTCAGCACGTTCCAGGGTGTTTTCTAGCAAGTCATACCCTTTCCACATGATTTCGTAGTAGAGTTGCTTCCCCCTTTGTTCCCATCCGACAATCTTTTCCACTTTGAACTGTTCTTCTCCTTCTTCTGTTATTATAGGGGGTGGCTTCAGAGAGAATTGTCCGAACGAGTCCTCCTTGAACGGGGTGAGTAGGTCCACATGAAATACGTTGTGTATCTTCATGGTCTTGGGTAGGTCGAGCTGGTAGGCATGTGTCGATATTTTCTTGGTGATTTCAAAGGGTCCTGCCCTTCGGTCATCGAGCTTCTTTGAGGGTCGCCTCATGCGAATATTTCAGGTGTTGAGCCATACTCTATCCCCCTTTGTGTATTCGATCGCTGTCCCCTCCTCCTTCTTTTGGTGGTATTCCATGGAAGCTCGGGCTTCATCCCATATCTGCTCCATGTGATTTGCCATGCGATTTGCACTTATGCTTCCTTCCTTCCCTTTGTCTGAAATCTGCCATCTGGGATTTTTTCCGTAAATGGTTTCGAAGGCTGTTTGTCCAGTTGCTGTGTTCTTTTGGTTGTTATGGCAGAACTCCGCAATCAGTAGCCATCTGGCCCAATTGTCCTGCTCATAGTTGCAGAAGCTCCGTAAATATCCCTCTAACCATTGGTTGGTTCATTCCGCTAGTCTGTCTGTCTGTAGGTGATATGCTGTGGAGAACTGTGGTTCTTGCCCCAAACGTTCGTACAGGGTCCTTAGGAAGTTGCTATTGAAAGTCATGCCCCTGTCCGAGATGGTTGTCCTTGGGGTCCCATGATGTTTCCATACTTCCTTCAGGAAAAGCTCCGCCAGTTCTTCCGCATTCATTGCTTCCCTACACGGCAGGAAGTGCGCCTGTCTTGAGAATCGGTCCACCACTACTAGTATACTGTTGAAGCCTTCCAAGGGGGGGAGCTTTGTAATGAAGTCATAGTTGATAGTTTCACAGGGTTCGTTTGGTAGCTCTATGTTCTTTGGGCTTGTATTCTGACTGGTGGATTTGGCTCAGGCGCAGATCTCACATTGGTCCACATAGGCATTCACTTGTGCCTTCATGTTTGCCCATGTGTATCTTCTGCTGATGAGTTCGAGGGTCCTTGCTCTTCCTTGATGTCCCACTATAGGGGAGTTGTGATGTAATAGGAGGATCTTCTTTTGAAATTCCAGTATGTCTGGAACCAGGATTGTGTCGTCATACCATAGTAGTCCTTCTTCCCATTTGTATCGTCGGTACTGTTTCCGTACTGAGGCGGGTAACTCTTCTACTCGTTGGACACTTCTGATGAGGGTTTCTAGGGATTCATCCTCCCCTTGTGCCTCCTTTAACTCGTTGATAAGGTCCAGGCTAACCCCCACTTTAAATCCCCGAAATTTTTCCGCCGCAATCATGGTTTGTTTGGCGCTCGGGATGTCCTTGTGATCATGCCATCTGGATAGTAGGTCTGGTTTTTCGGATTGTTTTCCTGGGCGGTAAATGATGTTGAAGTTGTAGGGCACTAGTAACTGTACCATCTTGCATGTTTTCGATCCATTATCCTGGCCTTGCTCCAGAATTGGAGGTTTCGGTGGTCTGTGTAGATGGTTATGGTCTCTTTGGTTCCTTCTAGTAGGTATCTCTATTGTTGTAACGCTTCTATGATAGCCAGCAGTTCCTTGTTATAGGTGTCGTACCGCTGTTGCGCTTTGTTGAAGCTTTTGGACATGAAAGCTATTGGATGTAGTTTCCCGTCAGTGTGTCGTTGGTTTAGTATGGCTCCCATTGCCACCCCTGAGGCGTCCGTTTCTAGGAAATACAGCTTTTCTGGGTCGGGGTGCATGAGGATCGGTTTCTTTGCTATAGTGTCCTTGATTGCTTGGAAAGCCTGTTGCTGCTCTTTTCCCCACGTCCATTTCGTATCCTTTCAGGTGAGATCGGTGGGGGGTTTGGCCAGGGCACTAAAGTCTTGCGCAAATTTGCAGTAGAAGTTGACGAACCCTACGAAAGCCTGAACCTGTTTGACCGTGTGAAGCTCGGGCCAGTCGCGTATGACCACTATCTTATCTTCTTCCATGGAGATTCCTTCCGGAGTGATGACTATGCTGATGTAGGTAACTGAAGTAACAAAGAAGGAACATTTCTCGGGTCGTGCAAAGAGGTGATGTTCCCTCAGTCTCCGCAGCACCTCCCTCACATGGTGTACGTGCTTCTCCTGGTCCTTTGAGTATACAAGGATGTCATCCAGGTATACAATCACGTAAATGTCCTAGATAGGAGATAGAGGGTTGGAAACTACTTGTAGATAATAGTGCTAAGCCTTGTCAGAGGTGTGTGCATCCTATACGCTAAGTTGAATAATCACAATCAATCACACTAATAATTGTACCACTAATTTCTCTATGTACTGACAGAAGTGGCAGTCACACAATTAGAACTGCTTAAGTACTTAGACTCTGTACCACAGTTCAGGTTGGGACTTAGGAGTTGTAAGTATAAGCGATTGACTAGGTTTGCAATGAATGCTTACTGACTGATCAATCAGTACAGAAAGGTCTTAAATGCTCAAAGTAAGTGTGAAAGAGAGATATCTTCATAGGGTTCTGCTAGGGCCTTTGTATACCCCAGGGGGTGTTTGGTAAGTACAAATAGACCAGACTACAGGTATCTAACAAAGAGTACTATTCACACACAAACATTACCTGAAACAAGTCTCATCCAGTCTACCAGTTCAGACAGTCCCCATCAGGAAAACGCAAACTAGGTTGCAGCTGGCTGCAGCCAAACCACAGCTGTGGCCAACTTTGACAGTGCTGGAGCCAGGCTGTGGCTGTGCCAGAATTGGCTCATGCCACCACAGCCGGTTGCAGGGACGCTGTGGGACCTTGGCACCTGACATGGCAGCTGCGACCAGTCACGCCACAGCTCTCGGGATAGGGGTGATGTGGATACATAGATGATGATATATTAACATAATAACACTGGCTACAAGTCCTGAAATCGAAGCTACATATCTGTCCCTTGCAAATTCCAAGGTATATGCTTCATTGCAGTGATCCCAGGTGACAAGACCATGCAAGAACGAATGATAGAGTTAGCAAATATGAAATTTTGCTGCCTTGTGTCGGTCAGCTTGATGAACCCTGTAGTCCTGCTTCAACGACTGATTTTGACAAGACGGGCATATGCGAGCGAGTGTAGCTCATCATGAGCCTCGAGGGTAAACAGCTTAAGCAGCTGTACTACGAAAATCTCCCTCCCATCATGAACGAGGGTGTAGTCATGCCATGGTCCTTGTTTACGCCACGAATCTGTTGCACATGCAACATCAAGCACTTCACGTGAATCAAGCATCAAGGTGTACCCAACAGTAATGAGCTGGTGAATAACTACAGCACTCCAAACAGTAACCTCCGGATAATACTTACCATCCAACTCCCTGAAGTGAAAAAGGCTCCCAAATCCACCAATACACTGGTATAGGAAAGTGCGCAGAAATCGGGCTACATTTCGAGCAGCTGTAATAGGACACCAGCTCAGCGACCTGAAATCTGGGTGGCCTTCTTCCAGTACTTGATCTCATCCTTGCTAGCCTGGGCATTTTCTTCAACACACTGCTCGTCTTGCTGGTCGTCTCCTGGTTCATGTGGCTCATGTCTGAGTGCCTCAACCTCTTTGAGTAGCTCCCAGTTGTTCTCCACAAGGTTGCGATTATGCTCTTGTAAGTCTGCGAAGTCCTAACCATCACCGCTTATAGGTCAACTTCAGAGATGGGGGATGAAGAAGGCTTGTGAAACCACACTCACAGCTTTCAGCTTCTGGTACTTCTTGTGTTTCCACTCACAGTGTCGGTACAATCACCCAAAATTTAGTATTTAGCCACCCAAAACTTGGTGATGTGCTCCTTTTGACATGATTTTTCCCAAAAATTAGTATGATGATTTGGGATTTTTAGGTCCCCCAACATCCCAAAAGGAGACACCTCCTATTTTTCAACATGGATTGACCTGAAAGTGAAAATTAGGATGAAATTCTTTTGTACATTTTACCCATAAACATGATATGTGAGAGCAGGAATTGAGTGAGAAGAGCCAAGTTTAAAATTCAGGCATAACATCCCAAAATTTGGGGTTTTCTGTTTGCACAGTGACTGCTTCTTTGCCTGTCTCTGTGCCTCAGCCTCCTCAGGCTCACTACTGGGCTCTCTATGCAGCATTGGAGTGGTGGGAAAATTGAAGAGTTCTTGGACCTCACAGTGTTGGCCTGAGACGGATACGCCCCAGATGTATGCGCATCGCCACATGCAGTGGCGTGCTTGATATGCCAGTGTTGTGGTAGGTTTTCTCCTCTTGACCACCATTGATGCTCTCACCCCCACCTTTGGCGTCGTCGCACAGAGCTGCAGCTTGCTTGGACCAATGCCCGTCCCCACACACTCACTTTGCACACAATGGGTATGTTTGCCTTTCTCGTGGCTGGCCTTGCTGACTCACACCTTTGAGCATCTGTGGTGCAATACCACCTACATTTTCCTGTTGACCTGTGCCTATTAATGGGGTTGCTATGGTGTGCTGTCATCATCCATGCTCGCCGTTGGTTGACTATTGTGCTAAGTCCAATATGCTTTTATAGTCTCACCCTTGCCCATCACACTACAAGGCTATATATTTTTCTCAGTATGTATAGTGCTCTGGCCTAATCTTGACCTATCCTGATTATGACAACTTTTTGTCTTACTAGCACTGCCTGACCATCTGAACATAGGTAGGTTTCTCCCATATGTACATACATTTGCCGCCACCATTCTAGCCATATTTCATCTTCATGTTGTTGTGGTTGATTAGCTATTGACCAAGCCTCTCTCGCCTGCAGGCACGGTGCAACCTGCAGCAGGCATTGTTGAAGCGCACAGCAACGTGAGCTTGACAGTGCGTTAAAGGTTGCTACTTGTGCATGACGCATACCAAGCACTTGTTGGCCATGTTGCCTAGTGCCTATGTCGCAGTTATGGTGTTTCTGATTGCGGTGTGATGCCAATCATATTGTGTATGCTAGTAGTTTCAAAACCAATTGATCTTGTTCTCCTTGTAGCTATGGCATGCCCGATGCAGACCAGCAGGGAGGTAATAAATACATATTTAATACACTTTTTTAACCCACAGTTGCAGCCTCCACAGCAGCCGGCTGTGGTGGGCATTGTAGCCACCATCACAGTTGCCGAAAGCAGGTTTTGGCTGATGTCACAAGTCTGGAGTGTTTGCCACAGACCAATGTCTCTCAACCTTCTGTTTTTGGCAGCCGGTCGCAAGTACCTGGCAAGATTTTTGCAGTTTTCACACCCCAGCTGGCCCCAGCTGGCTTTCCATGACTTTTCCAAGATTTTGATGCCAGTGTGCTGGACCTTTGTCCTAATAGTCCCAAATACTTACCACTGTAAGTTTCATCCAACTCCATAGTACTGGTGTATGGTGTTTGGAACAATCAGTTAATGTTTAGGTGAGACGCTGAGTGTTATGGGGTCTTAAGCAGAACTGTTGCAAGCCTTGCCTTCTTGCTTGATTCTTTGTTCCATCTTGACCTTAGGTCCATTAGATGGGTGATCCAGGGGTTGGATCCTTCATGTATGCGCCATATATGCGCCATATATGCATAGTAATCAAGTAGCTAGGTGTTTTAAGCTACAAGATAATGAAGCGTTGAAGTGGCTAGCTGCTTTAAGTCACTTGTGACGAAGGTTGATCAAGTGGTTTGATACTTTAAGCTGCTTGATCCTTAGAGAATAGATACTTGGGTACTTTAGTAAGAGGGTTGCTAGCCCTATAGTGTGATAGTAAAGTAACATAGATACTAAGTATAGCACAGGGGGAGTCCCCCCTGTGTACCTTGGGTGTCAAGACCTGTTTCTATTGTCCGTCTGTTATTCTTATGTAGTGGCTGCGTTTGTCTATTGATGGTAGCTAATAGTATTGATTGTTTTGTTATTGTTACGTCTAGTTATGAGAAGTGTATTTGAGTCCAGTAGTGGACGAGGTAAAGCAATCTGAGGTCTTTAAGGTTGCTTTACCCTTCTTATATACATGTATAATTGTTGAGTCATAAAAGGTGCAGTCTGCAGTATAGCAGGTCACGTGTAGCTTTGAGTGCCTATTGGGTGGTCTCAAGGAGTCACGTGTGTTTGTTTACATATCACATGTGAGTCCTACTGAGGTTGTTGCAGCTCTGAATCTTATAGGAGCTCAGCCAGGAGGTGCAGAGCTGCCATCATCCAGTTAGCCCAAATCTGAGCTGCAGTGACTGTATGAACCAAATCCTCCAAGGACTCGAAACCTTTGGACCAGGAGTCTTTCTCGAAAAGACCCAATGGCTCCATAGGGTACAAGATCCCATTCTCCCTAAAGATACGATAGAGGGGGGAGAACCCAGGGTCATACTCATGCAAGTGACCAGACGCTTCCTCCAGGGTGCCACAGACACGACCTACAGCGTCCCTAACTTGGAGGCAGGCATCTAGCAACGCAGCGACCGAAGTAGAAGTAAGGTACCACCTTGAGTAGTCCTCATCCTCTAACTTGGCAGAGAAAATCTCAACCTCATCCCTAAA
>WSTK01000233.1:0-44909 GCA_019616945.1 Ceratobasidium sp. 414
GACTCCTCTTATGACTCGCATACATGTATGACTCGACTGTATCTAGATAGTATATATACAGTGGAAAGCAAGCCTGAAGACCTCAGCTTGCTTTACCTCGTCATCTCACCTCTTGAGAGACACCTAAGTAGCAGCTAACAATAATCCCCTAAGGGATTACTTTCGCCACAAGACCAAGGGTCACACACGAGGAGTGCTCTCACATAAGAGACTCCTATCGATAAGTCATCGGTCACAAGGACCTTTGAGCACCGTCTAGACTCTCATCGGAGGTCTGCGACAGCCCGAGTCAGAAGCGCCAGAGAGGTCAGAGATATACTACTATCCCCAACTGGTCCGGTCAATTGCAAAGCAGCCGACGGTGCCAAGAGTCCCCAGACACATGCTGATGGTGTCATACCAGGCGTCCAACTTGATCCGGGCGCTACGACGCTTCCTGTTGCCAATAGCACAGTGTCGTGGCGCAGGGGACTTTCTCATCCTCCCCACCGACCGCTTCAACATCTGGCACAAGGTCACGCTCAACCACTCACTCCTCCCTTTCGCGCCCAACCTGCCTTGTCACCAGGATGTGGTGAGGGCGCACCCTGCAGTGCAAGATGCTGCTGGACATGTCAAGTCAGCCGGTGTGTTCGACATGGCTCTGTTCGCCACTGATCCCGACAGTGTCAGGCTCAATCGTAAGTAGTTCTAAGCCCTCCCTCTTGCATGTCTTGCTTAACCATCGTCTGCAGGCTACCGCACTGGGCGTGTCCGAGCCATTTTCACCCTTCCTCCACATCTCGAACACTTGTTTTCTGGTCCCCTCGCCTACCTCGAGATATTCACTCCTTTCATTTCTGACACTGCATCTCATCAATTCTATCGGACAACCCATGCCTACTTGGATGGGGGCCGTGCATCCATCGTCATCCTGTTGGCTTGCCTCGCCATGGCCTGTCATATCGCACCTGATTTTTCCTCGCCGTCGACACCTGCTCGTCACTTTGATGTCTCTATCCCTGTAGCCCAACACGACTGAGCTAGTATGTGAATTGTTTTTTTATGCATGTGCTCTTCTTTCTCGCTCTGATGCCATTACTCTTTGGCCAGAGCTAGTTATTAGCCGTGCCGTCCTGCATTTGCATTGTACAATTTGTCTATCTTAATATATAACCATTGCTCTTTCTGTGCACTCGATGTAAGGTACCTGTTTGAGACTCGTGTGAATGTTTTAACCCTATTTCTGTGGTTAATATCAAGGTGTTATAATACCTTGAGCCTATCTACACCTGTACTCCCAAGAATTACCTGGGCGTAATTTGCCCCCATAAATGAGGTGTAATTTGGATGTGATTCTGCCATTACCCAACCCCCGGTTATATTACACCTCAGACTTTTCCTGAGTAGGCGAAGAAGCGCAGGTGTGAGCGCAAGAGCCAAAGACAGCCCGGGCAAGAGGAGTAGTAAGTGGTGGCGAGCATTGTTGGACGGGGTACTTACCAGGGACACAGCCGCCACTTGGGCGGCAAAGCACAGGAAACCAGTACGAGAGGGAGGGCGAAGTACGTGCATGTGAGGGTGAGAGGCAATGAGCAGTGAGGTAATGGCATTGAGCAGGGGCGTACCTGCAATACCCATGTTGGATGCAGCACAGAGGAGAACATGTGGATTGTTGGGTTCAACGTGGCAGACCATTGGTTAAGCGCCAGTGCTTCAACCAACTCTGTAAATTTTTGCATGAAGGTCGGTGGGCCGGCCCTAAGTTGCAGTGGTGCCCACAGCAGACTCCAGTGGGCTACAGGGTCATAGAATATGCTGTAGTGCACTGTATTCTTCTGCAGTGCCAGCTAATCTTAAGTGAAAAATGCGTGGCCCATGAAAATTGATCTGTAGTGCTCATAGAACATGAGGTGAAGTACATAGTACTACATAGTACTACATAGCACTGTGTAGACAGCTGTAGTCGGGGCCCCTGGGCTGGTGACTACAGGATAAAAGGTGATTTTGCTGATGTATTGTGCACTTGCAACCTCTCGCTCACAGCACAAGAGTAGCTTCAGTCCACAAAACATTAACCAAAGCTTTTCATAGGGGAATGTGGTTGTATCCAACGAAGGGGCCCCGAGTTCACAGACTTTGGCAACTCAATGCTGGAAAACAGCCTCTTACAGTTCACGAAGACCAGCACTTCAGCCCTTTCGATACCCTGGATGGTGTGCGATGCTTGGCCTCCATTCAATCCCTTGTATTCACATGCATCTGGTTAGGTACCCGAACTCTTGCACGGGTTGAGCGGGTACAGCGCCGAGGCAGATATATATGCACTGGGAATGGTAAGGTGTCTCCTGACTTGGTATATAGTTGCTCAAAGTTGATGTTCACCAAAACGCCTAGACCATACTGGTGAGAGCAAACAAAAGCACTAAATGCAGTCCAGAGTATATTGATGAATTGACAGGAAGTGTTGTCTGGCCATGCACCATATGGTGGCAGATCAGACCCAGCGACTGTTGTGAGCTGTTACACAGCCCCCAACTTTTCCTTTCTCTCGGGCACCTTCGGTCCCCTTTCGTCTTTGTTTTGTGTGTCTTTGTCTCATGGCTAGGCACTGCCCCTGAGTTGACTCATCTGGGAATGGCGATCGACTTACACCTGTACATACGAATCGTCTGGTTGACTCGCCTTGGAATGGCGGTTGACTCAGTTAGGTAGATGACTCACCTGTACTTGCACAGTATATAGAGAGAAGAGAACAAGCCTGGTAACCCCAGCTTGTTCTCGCCTTGTCCCACTTTACCTTCACACTAAGGGGTTAGCAACCCTCTTACTTAAGTCTTTTCGTCCAAGGGTCTCATGGCTTAAAGGTACTTAGCCACTAGACCAATCTTCGTACCTCGTGGCACATCGTCACCAAGTCAAGTAACCTTTCACAGCTTAACTATAGGCCTTACACACCGTGTCCATCTATCATCCCAAGTCTACAAGGACCCCAGTCCTATCCCATCACGTCTAAAGGAACCTCCACATCACACTAGTGACCCTACAGCGAAGGCTCGTAACAGCGACAATTTATGCAATCATGAGCAAAAATAAGCTGCCTTCGCATGCTGATCATCCCATGATGATGACTGAGGCAGAGCAGGACAGGGTATGGGGGTTGCTTGAAGATTGCTGGGCAAGCAACCTGAGTCATCGACCCACTGCATCTCAAGTTCTGAACAGGGTGAGCACATTTGCACCAAGCCCTCAACTTGAAGATCATTTAATTTGCAGTAGCTAAGGAGTGTACAATTGAGACACAAATTAGATACCCCATTGGTCACCTAGTCCGTTCTGTTTAAAAACTATGTCACAGCAACTCTTTGGGAATTTTATCCATCCATTTCTGCTAGCTACTTTGCACAGTCATGTTTTGTGCCAGTATGAACTACCAATTTATTTAAAGTTTATTGATTGCATCTTCCAAACCTGCCGCCTTGAAGAATGCATGTGGGTCTGGCCTCTTGTGTTCGTACTGCTGCGTCAGGAAAAACCTCTGGCACAAATTTGCCACTGGAGGCTTGTTAACTGCTATGAACCCTGAGGGCTGTGCAATCACAGCAAATTTGCCTTGATTTGCCCCAGTTTGCTGAGGGTAAATGGGGAAAACTGGGTAAATTAACTGTCTTAAACCCCAGGGAAAAGCAAATGGGAAAATGGGGGGAAACCAGGCAAATTCACTGGAATTTGCTTTCCCAGTTTTTCCTGATGTGGTCAGCCCCTGGCCCACGATGCAGTGCTGGCAGGGGCCAGTCCTAGTTTTAGTAGGGGAAGTTTGTTTAACAGACAATAGGGGTAGTCGAGGAGAGGTGGTTGATTACCCAAACAACTAGCTCGGGAAGGTTAAGAGTGGGGAACTGAACGAATCAGAAACGGCATCGGTGAGGTAACAAAACGTCAAGGCAATAATAAAGCTAGAGGTATTGCACACGATTCTCGGATGAAGTGGATTGCAGGGCTGATCAGGGTCAGCATCGTGCACCATGCATTATGCTAAGATGCACTAATTTTCCGCTCACTCATTCGGGAGCCCAAGAATAACTTCCTGGGGCTGAGATATGGTACTGTATCTTGTTGTTGAACTTGTCCGATGTAATAACACATATAGTCTGTTATTTCCTCCTATCTCTTTCCGTTCACTTCGCTCCCGTCCCCTTTTGTCCTTACGTGCATGTACACCTTAGATACAGTCCATAGAATGTCCGTGTTGTGACCTGTCGCCATGCAATAGGGTGCAAGCTTGGGGGTCTTCAGGACGATGAATGTTGGGGTTCCCTTAGGCTCTATGCTTGAGTTCTAAGGTCGAGAGGAGCCATGGTGCGATGAGCCTTAATGGGTCGCAAGTCAAAAAGTCAGGTATACGCGCAAGCATTCCCCTTGACTGAGTGACTGAGTGGGAGTCTTGAGTGGCGAAGGGCTGTGAAGCCACAAGACGAGGGGCTTGGGGTGACTGGGTATGTTGAGCCACGAGACGAGGAGTTGGAGTGGCTGCACGCTGGCATGCCGCGAGATATCATGACCTTGAGTGGCGGTGGTTCAGTAAGCCACAAGACAGAGGTCTAGTCAAGTAAAGTGTATAGTGATGACAGGAATGTGCTGAGTGAAGGCCCACCCTGGGTCCCTTGGGAGGGCACCCAGGTGGTTTGAGCTTAACTAATGACAATAGGGACGATGACAAGGTAGAACAAGCTGGAGAATCCAGGCTTGTCTACTGCTGTATTTATACTAGCTAAGTACATCTGAGTCATACAGCAGAGAATGGCAGTAGACTGGCACAGTCACTGCACTTGTAAGTCATCTGCCAATCAAGAAGACGAGTCAAGGAAACAGGCTACAGCCTGAGTCAAGAGATGCACAGCCTACAGCTGACGCATACACCTAGTCAGAAAGGAAGCAAAAGAAGGCACACACAGCCAAAGGCTGGTGGCAAGGGAAGTGAGCCACGAGAAAAACAACACAGTCAGGGGTGAGTAACGTGAACTCCTGACAGTCCGTACCTGCATGTATATAAGTTGAATGGACTAGTCATCTGTTCTACAGCGACTTTTGTCCTCTTATTCACTCAGTGCCTTAAATGCTTAGTTTACTTGGTTTTATAACCACTGCACTATAAGTATATACATATTGGAGTTATTTACTTCAACACTTGTCAATAGAGTATATACAGCCCCAACTAAGGCTTTTATGGTAATTGGTAGTTAGCGAAACACAGCGTTAGGGACGATACTGGGTGAAGTAGTTATTGCTCATAGTTTCCGAGTGGTAATTCTGTGCATACAGGCAACGGGTGTACCTGGGGGGACAAAAGATAACCAAAACATGATATCGGAGACCCAGGGGTAGATGTTCCGTTCGCCTGGTATTGCCTAGCTCAAGCAAGATGGACTTGACAAATATCATAGGACCAGTAGAGCAAAGGAGCCTTGATCTCGGGTCATGAGGTACTGGGCTAATTAGATGGTTGGGGAGGGCCAGCCTTCAACACACCAGATGGCAGCATTCCAGTCACACGATCTTGGAGCACAACTCAGCAAAAAAGTGTGGGTGTCATATAAGGTTATTAGGAGTCATTGGACCATTACACCATAACCTTTCCCCCCTGTATTATTAGGCCTAACTACTCTCTTAATTAAGCTTTGAAATTATCCCACACAAATTACCCCTAATTACAGCTTGAAATTACACCATGTAATGACACCTTCCCAATTACATTCAATTACTACACCCCATATATGTACTGGAGCTGATGATTAGATCATCAAACCAGTGAACAGGGACATTGTAATTTGATTGATTGAATGCTTGATGGTTCAATCAAACCATCAATCAATCAATTAGTTAGCCTTAACGTTGCACCAGCTAGACCATATTAAAAAGCATATATTTAATGTATATTACGTGGTTGCATGAGCAGACAAAAAAGTTATATATTACATGGAATCCGTGCAAGATTGACCATGCCTGGATAGTCAAGGGTCAGTCTGGCTCACCATTACAAACAGTAAACACTTACCCGTTGATAAGACGGAAGGCAGAAGACTGAGGAGGGACTTGGGTGAGGGGCACAATCCGAGGGGATTATATAGTTCAGGGTGGGATCAAATAATCACACCATTCACAAAGGTGGGGCCATGCACTGCCGAAGCTGCACGGCCTACCGAAAGGAGGTCGGCTACCGAAATGCAACCCGGGCGCAACACGGCTCGCTCGGCATCCCCACACTCTTTGCCAGGCGGGGTGGATGGCGATGGTGACTCGCTCCTGGTGGGGGGGGGCGCGGTCGAAAAATTGAGCGAGGACACAGTAGAACAGAACGCAAAGGCCCAACCGTCGCAGCCAAGATTCCCACTCACCCTGTCGATCACGGTGCGCAACATCGGCAGGGGCACGCCAGTTTGTGTGGTCTGTTGTCTCGGGGCGCGGGTCATCCAAGGTTTCGGGTCGACGCAGAGAATCGTGGGGAAGCCGGCATGGCACACAGCAACAGGGTAGAAGCCGAGGCCGGTGTGCCAAGGTAGAGCGGGCAGGTCGCAGGCTCCGGCGGGAGTGATGAACGGCGCCAGAAGGGGCACCCGCAAGCGACGGGAAGAGAGGCTGGGCGTGGCGAGAGCGGATATGGCGAGCGGATATGGGCGAGCGAGTGGTAAACGGCGAGGAGAGAGACGGCATGTCGGTGCCAGGGAGAGCGCGGCACCAGAGGCACAACACGACGATGTCATGGATGTGTGGCAGAGCGGGTGAGTAGGTGAAGGCGCAGGCGAAGGGAGGAGGGCGAGGGCGGCCGAGCACGCAAGGGAGTGGATGTGCGCAGGCGTGTGCGAGTAAAGACGCACAGTGACACGAGGTCGGTGGTTGAGTAGGCCGAGTGAGCGGGGTGACGTATGCACGCATGCGCGCCAAGGAGCGAAAAGACAGTAGTCAGAAGGCGGGCAACCAAGAGCATAAACAAGTCGGATGGCAATAGGGGGCAAGAGTGACGGGTGTGGGCGAATCAGCGTGGGTGGCGAACAAGAGCGGGCGCGAGCGTGTGAGTAAGGGACTGAGCAAGGGAGAAAATAAAATATAAACCGCACCGTTGCCTCCTGCAGTCAACGGCTTGAACACCTACGCAAAACTGAGCCCTGATCGACAATTGGACTGGGGTGGGGCGGTAGCTGACGATGCCATCGAAGACAATGACGTCGGGCTCGCCTTGTCCATATGTTTCTTTGCAGTTGGCGACGCGGGTGGAACTGAGCATGGGGAGCGATGAAGATCGGGTGCACCAGGTGCATGCACTCCCGCGCACGACGTGCCTACTGGGCGAGCTGAGCGCGATTCAGCTGCTGCGGCGCACGGTTTGCACCTAGTCCGACACCATAGCCCGGATTGTGCTGGCCTGCAATCGTCACAAAGTCCACGGGTTGGCCTTTGGCGGATGGAGGTGGGAAAGACGGCCTCACACCCTCTTGGATGTTGAGTAATAGGGTCGATCTGTCTGAGTTTTGGGCCTTGACTCGTCAAGGTGCAGGAAATCTGTTACTGGCCACGTAAGCAGTGTGGCTGTCAAGTCCCGGCGGCCGCGGCGACTTAACAACCAACCCTTCCGCCGATGTTCGGGCGGGGTTCCCGTTCAGAGTCGGGCCCTCACTCCATAAAAACAGGCCTTCATCGTGCCTGTCATCGCAGCTCCTCCAGGTGGCAGGCAAGGACCCTTCATAGATAAGTACCTTTTAGCCTGACAATGCTATAGCTGACCTTCTGGGACTTGCAGGATATGATGAATTCACCGGTTTCTGTCTTGCCACACACATGTAAATAGTTTACTATAAATAGATGATGTTCACAAAGAACCAATTAAGGCTGTGTCTTCCTAAAACAAAACCTAATTTTAAGCGAAAATGTATATATGTATGGTGCCTCAAATACCTAGAATAATTAACAAAGCAAATTAGGGGTAATTGTTGGGTGTAGTTACCCTATGTAATTAGGGGCTATTTAGGGCAAATAACACCATGATCCTTCCCCTGGTATTATTAGGCCTGTGGTTTTTGCTGAGAAGAGATGTTCAAGAACCTAGTGACGGCCGAAGTTGCCGCCGTGGATGCTCATTTAGTAATTTCCCACAACAGAGTTTGAGCTGCTAATAATCGATAGTCAACGGGTGCATAAGAGCCAGCAAACGGTCGGTGTGGTGAGTCACGTGCATCAACAAGTCCAAACTAATACAGCACCGAGATTTCATCATCAGTTTCCTGTTAACAATTATACACGAAACAAGGTACACTACAGCCATAGCGGGGACAGCACAAGTTCAATAGCACTAAATGTTCAACCCCCCAAATACTGGCCTCCCATCCAGCATCGTTGCGACAACTTCTGTCCCTAGAATCTCGCCATCGGGAACCGTCGTGATGTCCCTCGAGAGTACTGTTAGATCTGCCCTCAATCCCTTGGCGATCCTTCCCACTTTGTTCTCCTGAAAGCTGGCGTACGCGGCGTTGGCCGTCATCCCGCGAAGAGCTAGAGATGATACATCAGTCTGTTATGTCCGGGGAATGGATATGCAAGCGACTTTACGCACCTTCTGCACGTGTCATTCGTTGTTCTGGATACCACCCTCCCGGTCCATGTGGAGATGTCCCGTCGGGCGATAGCCTTGTTACTGCACCATAGAATCCCTATTGTAGCTTCAATCAGCGTGACGTGTTTTGGATGTTTTTGCGCCTACTAGAAGTGGGTCGATTCCCTCGACAGGGAAGTCAGACCCAGTCGTAACCATAGCTCCATTCCTGGCACCGATTAGAAGAGTTTCATTAAAGCTCAGACAGCATGATACTAACTGAATAAGGGTTCGCCATGCGTAGGCGCCTTTAATACGTTCCGGACCCTATGATCGAGCATATGGGCGAGTATGCTTTAGTACGGGAGGCTCCTGAACTTACGAGGCGAGTCTCTGCATATCCCATATCACTCGTCCTACATCCCATTCTCTGTTCGTAAGTCATCTCACCGTCAGATACTAAAACACTCACGCATGTGTAGGCTGCACACTCGCAATAACTAAACACCTCGATGAATATTGGGTTTAAACGTGAAGGGGAACGATACATACCCCCGAGCTCAGCTAACCTCTTCAAATCATCCTGGGTCAATATTTGAGCATGTTCGATGCGTAGCCGGGGATCAGGGTGGGTAATAGTGGCGTTATGAAGTACTTTTTCGTAAATGTCGAGGATCAGGTTATTTGCTCGGTCCTATCAAATTAATGAGTTAGGGGTCGGGAACGTAACTTTAGAAGTGAAGACTTACACCTATACAGTGAGTATTCTGAGCCGACGCATTAATATCCTGCTCCGGATTAATGGGAACCAGGAGCCACCTACCACTTGCCAGCCCTAATTGCGCCCAAAATTAGTTACGAGTCGCGGCACCACGAACCCACTTACATCCTCATAAAACCTTCTAATCAACTCTTCAAACACCTCCGGGCTACTCCCTAACATACCCCTCGCCTCTGGTCGATCAGAATACGGCTCGAGCATCGCGCTCCCCCATGACCCCAACGCGCCATCGCCAAACAGTTTGACAGCCCTCAACATGAGCCGGCCGTCGGCAGATTCCGCTGGGGAGATGGTGGGGAGTTGGGAGGCCCAGTAAGAGTCGGAAGTGACGTGACCCATGAGGTAGAGTCGGATGGGGAGTTTGTTGGTGCGCGCCATTCTGTAAAAGGAGGATGAAGAGATGGGGGTCAGTAGGATGATGGGTAGATAGAAGAGAACGTGAATTACGTTTTGAAGAACTCGATATCGGGAACGAGTGTTGCTGCGTCATGGATGGTCGTAAGCCCGACAGCAAGCGCGTCCTTGACGGTACGTTGGAAGAACCGAAGGCGTTGGGCGTCGGTCCATTGGGGTTTGGCGTCATCTAGTTGGTTCACCACGCTTAGTTTAGCTCATAATTTGAGTCGAACGAGATTCACCGACGAGGAGCATTGCGTTGTCCAGAAATATACCGGTCGGTTTCCCTTGAGCATCTCGGACAATCTCCCCCCCTTCTACTTTGTCCGGGAGGGGTCCCAGCCTACGTATCACCTCGTTGGATACCTACGCCATGACAGTTAATTCCCAATTCAGCAGAAATAGGCGACAACTTACCCAGTAAGCATGAACGTCAGTACGAGCAAGCACAATAGGCTTGTCCTTGAGCACAGGGTCGTCGTCCAGATCGTCTGCGGTGGGGAACGAGTCTCCCCAGAGAGTTTGGTCCCAGCCTTGCCCTTCAATCCACGCTCCGGGTTCGAGCGAAGTGCTCTGAATATAAGCCCTTATTTTCGCTCGGATGTCTACGTGGCGGGTAATGAGAATGAGCAACAGGGAAGAGCATCTCGTATACCTTCAATTGATTGCGATCCTCGAAGAGGAAGTTGCCGAGCCCATCCCCACTGCAGTACGTGCGCGTGCGCGTCTAAACGACACATAAGTACGTCAAATAGCCAGATTAGAGACAACATACCTTGGAAACCAGGGTACACCGCCTGGCCAGGTTTGAGGTGGATAAACTTGAGTCCACTTTTCCTACTTATCTCCGGTGCACCTTGAACAGGACCTGTCGTTGCGCGGTCGCCCCAGCGTTGTCGTATTTCGTCTACTGACCCGACGTCTGCGATGAATTTGCCGTTTACCACCAAGCACTCTGTTCTAACAAGGCGTCATTCCGAGTTATATGAGACACCTGGATAATATTGAAAGTGGACTTACCTCGCTGGCCCATCGCTTACGGTCCAAACATTCTTCTCTCCATACGCACTGCACAGCGCGTACGCTTCCGGCAACTCCCTCCCCTTTGCTTTCCTCAACACCAAGAACAGCACGGCGATCGCAATGGCTGACACCATAGCCTGGATCCTCCCCCTCCCAACAGCTGACGCGCGACTACGACTCCGAAAGCTCGCAAGACGGAGTTTCTCTAATGACGGGTCATCATGAATCGGTTTATGTGGGTCGTCTGGAGTGTCGAGTTTGGATTCGTGTCGACGAGCAGACTCGTCCATCTTGGCTTGTCGACGTCGGAGCTGAGCCGCGTGCATGTGGTCGCGTGCTTCCAGGAGCGGGTCTTGTTTGGTCGTGTGTGGAGCGTGTCAAATGAGGACCGGGCGCCTGCCTCGGTAAAACTCGCACATGATGACCCGACTAGCCGACGCTCGACTTGTTCAGGATTTTCCTATTCTCATACACCTTTCCACTCCACCTGCGGTCTACCTTCCATAAAAAAGACAAAATTCCCACAAAATAACCCATCACTCAACCACGATGGACCCGTCCCCGACCACCCTTGCATCCATTTTTGACCTCGCCGTCTCTCGGCAAACGGAACTGCATACAGCACCCACTGTCGCACATGCATCGTCAATCCAAACTGCTCTCGAATCTTTACCAAAGTCGCTTCCTGCTGCCGGTCTCGGGACTGAAGAAGCGATCAAATACGTGAGGGAGAAGATTGCGCCAGGATTCGCGGCTGGGCATACTGGTCCAAGGTATGCCGCGCTTTTTTCGAGAAAAGCGATGAGCGTGGGTTTTAACTTGTTGTATAGGTACTTTGGATTTGTGACTGGGGGTACACTCCCAGCGGCAGAGGTGGGCAAACCTTTTATTCAACCTCATACGTCGGGCCATGGAATAACTCTATCCATCTAGGCTGGCGACTTCCTCACGACGATATATGATCTAAATTGCATGACGAATCTCGCCGTAAGCCCCCTCCCCCGTTCCCACCTCATTACATCGCCCCATACACCTACTTACAACGCCGGACAGGACCAATCTATAACCGCCGCCCTAGAAGACCGCACACTCGAAATGTTACTTGACCTGCTCGACCTTCCGCGAGAACGGTTCACAGTCCGAACGTTGACGAGCGGCGCAACGGCGAGCAATGTGCTCGGTCTCGGTGGGTCTCCCCTCTCCCTCTCCCTGCCAACCTTTCCTCCTCCACCCTCCCAACCTCTCTCCTCCATGACCATACCTTCGTACTAACGCAAAATACTCCAGCTTGCGGACGGGACTTTGCAGTCCGCACGGCCCTCGCCGATCCAACCTACTCCGTCGCCGAGGACGGTTTCGGCGGCGTCACAGTCCAAGTCTTGTCCGACCGCCCACATTCGTCTACGATCAAAGCTGCCAGCATCACGGGTATTGGACGAGCAAATGTGATTGATTTGGGGAGGACAGACGGAAGTGGGATGGATCTGGAGAAACTGGAGGAGAGGCTGGTCGAGTATGAGCAAGCGAACAAGGCGGGAGGGAAGAAAGGTGTGGTCGTTGCGTTGAGTTATGGGGAGGTTAATACGGTTAGTGCAAATTCGTGTAGGCCAGATGAGCAAGTTATTGATAGGTTGGGTGGTGTGAAGGGCGAGTGCACGCCGAACGTCGAGGCGGTGCGCGAGTTGTGCGACAAATACAATGTCTGGCTGCACATCGATGCCGGTAAGCCGCTAGCCCCCTACCTTCCTCCACCATTTCACTTATTCCCAGGATCCAGCTTTTGGCGCGTTTGCCAGGCTCGTACCCGAACTTGCCTTTATGGCCAAACACCTCGAACTCGCGGATAGCATCACATCAGACGGTTTGTCCCCCCTCGCCCCACGCGCAAGCAATAACTCACAAAGGTCAGCCATCTAGGCCACAAATGGCTAAACGTCCCATACGACTGTGGCATCTTCTTCTCCCGCTCACTCTCCCTCCAACAATCCATCTTCGGCCCTTCGACTCGCTCCGCCCCACCCGCGTACCTCGCACCTCCCGCTCCACCAGCAGACCAGACACCCGAGCTCGCAGCCGCAAGAGCCGTCCCGTCGCCTTTGAACCTGGGAATCGAGAACTCGAGGAGGTTCAGAGCTCTTCCCTTGTTTTGTGCGCTCGTAGCGATGGGGAAGGAAGGATATGCGGAACTTGTTTGGCGGAACGTGGCATTTGCGAGACGCGTTGGAGAGTGGATGCATACGGGACCTGGATCAAAGTGGTATGAAATACTCAATGTCAACACCGGCGCCGTTGCTGGCAAAGTGGACTTAAACATTATCCTCTTCCGAGCTCGGGAAGGATGTGGTGTGCCAGACTTTGAAGGAGCAGCAGGGGGAGGGAAGTTGATCAAGGCGATCAACGAGACGAGGAAGATGTATGTATCGCCCGGGGTTGGAGGGGCTGTGAGGCTTGCGGTATCAAATTGGATGACGGGATTGAGCGAGGAGGGGGATGGGGATTTTAACATTGTTGCAGAGGTTTTGGAGGGGGTTATGCAAGTGGAGGGTTGATGGGAGATGGATTCGGCGCGGCGAGTACTTGCATGTAATCCGGGTGATCTAAAGACACACCATTGAAACTAAATCGTAGATTGCGGAGACTTGTACAAATTCCAGTCCGTGGGGCAGCGATTCGGCTCAAAAAAACGCATTCTTCAGTCCCGCATACATCGACATATGTTGATTTCAACCACAGGTGGACATGTTATATGCAGATTACATATAACGGAAAAGTGCAGTGGGTTGATAAATACAATGGCTTGTGCGCCACCTGGATGCATCCAAGGGGTTGCTAGGCGAGGAGCGCAGTCCCAGTATCCTCCATACACAAATGGAAGAAAATATTTAAAAAAGATCGCAATCCTGCTCGGGCTACATGCATTCACGTTGAAGAGGCTGCCCACAGACGCAAGTCAAAGCCCGCGAACACGCACCAGGCTATGTGTCGCATCACACCAGCACTAGTAGTACCCCCAAAAGGGCCGCTCAGCTAGCGCTTTCGTTACGTGGAACCAATCCTTCAGGAGTAATTATGGCCATCTACGGACGGATTGAGCATAAAACTAGCCACCGTATAAACATACACGTACCACCTGTTGCACCTGTACAGCCGTGGGGCGGGACTTGGGATCAGAGGCCCAGCACTGGAGGAGCATCCACCACAAGATGTTGCCATGTGGAGTTGTAGAGGGTATATGCTCTTCCGGTCGCTTGGGAAGTGGTTCGTTACTTATGGCTCTCATGAATTGTAGGTTATTGAGTTCGGCGTGCGGTATTTTGCCGGTAATGATTTCCTGTAGAAGTAATGAGATCCACAGTCAAACTGGCTCTGCAAACATACCAAGATAGTCTGTATGTGGAGGAAGGGTGAATGTAACGTAACAACATAGACTGCACGAGTGCTTACCTTCCCAAGTGCGTACACGTCTGCTTCGGCGCTATTTGGGCGCCCGTCGAATAGTTCAGGCGCCTAAATCAACAAGTGAAACTTTGCACTGGAGACAGATACCAAGACGACCTACCGCCCATCGGGGAGTTATGCCGTATATTGTCGTGCCTTTTGTAAACTGCAGAGCAGGGTCGTGAAAGACAGAGTTGCCGAAATCGGCTAGCAGAGGCTCATCGGCATCAGACACCAGAACGTTTGCCTAGGATATTTTATGAGCGAATGCCTACCAGCGTTCAATAGCTAGAACTTACGCCTTTTAGGTCACCGTGTACCTGTTTTACGTTGGGTTAGATACCATTCTGACCCCAACAAGCCCCACCATGCGACTTACAACACCAGACCGATGCAAGAACGCTAGCCCCTCAGCCATTTGTGTACACTGCGATCGTAAAATCAGTCATCCGCGCCTAAAGATGCAAATAGTTTCTTCACCAATAGAGGTCGATTTAGGGTAGGTCGTTTCGCTAAATACGTTGGCAAGGAGCCACGCTCTGCCCAAGGGGATATCATGGCTATTTTTCCACGAAACAGCGCAAGGCCAAGGAATTTTGAAACATAACGGTGTTCAAGTCTTGACCATGTATGAATTTCCCGAGCAGCAGACTGATAAACTGGGTAAGCGTACCGGTTAGTGGAAAGTCCATGCACCTACTTTCAATTGTGTCTGGTCCTCATCAGAGTATGAATCAGAAATCCGCACACGTTTGATGGCAATCGGAGTCCCGCCTAGTAGTCTTCCTTTATATACATCACCGAACCCACCGCCCGTGATCGGGTACTCGCTATGAGCTGATGGGTCCAACTCATCGGTGAGATCTTGAGAGCCGTGTTGTATAAGAATCGAAATAACAACAGATAATGGCTACCACACAGAGTGAGTGTCAAGCCAACTGCGCAGAATCTAGCTCACCGTTGCTCTCCCAATTACGGATGGCGCTGGCGGGCTGGCTTCGACCTTTTTCGGCGTTTCAACACCATTGGGGTAATTTTGATCCTCTGTAGCTTGGTAAGCGACCGTGGTGATCGTGAGCTCCGGTCCTTTGCTCGGCGAGCGCTCGCGTTCGAGTTGAAGGGGCAACGATACAGGTGATGGCGGGGAAGAGGGGGCTGATGCGGGTGAAGGCGAATTGTGGGCCGGACTGAGGTTCTGGGGCGTCATAGTGCTGAGATCAAGTACGTTTGACTCGATTGTTTCCTCCACAACTATCCCTTCGTTGGTCGCATGTACTTGGCCGATACTATGTGAGCGCTCATTTCGAGGTGGAGGTGAGGGAATTGGTGAAGGGATAGAGGGAATAGTGGACGGCGATCCGGGGACGGGCGATCCGGGGGCGGGTGATGCGGGGACGGGCGAAACGGGCACAGGAAGGCTAGGTTTACTCAGAGCCCGATGTGGAGGAGACGGAGAGGGTAGTTGACGCCCCCTCTCGCGCTCCCGCTGAGGGGGGAGGCGCTTGGGCCCGAGCAGAGGGCGAGTGCCGGGGACGGCTGCGGAGGCATCGTCTGGCTTATTTCTGGATATCTTTATAGCCCAGCCTCCACGCTCTCGCTCTCGCCCCCGTCCTAGCCCGATCCCTGGCCCCAGCCCTCGTGCTTGCCCTCGCCCTCGTGACTCAGCTGATGGTCCCGCCCTCCTTTCTGCATGCGCTTGGTTTGTCGCGGCACGCTCTTCTCGTGTTCGGTGCCGAGGGAATGAAGGGAGGGGCCGGTCCCTCTCACGCTCACGTTGGGGAGGAGGCGAGGGTGTAGATGCGCGTGTAGGAGGAACAAGAATCGGAGACGCAGGGGTGTGCAGAGTGGGTGCAGACGGGCTGCGTTCTGGAGTCCGAAGTTGAGGGGGTGGGGGAATGAGCACGGGGGGTACGCAGACTAGGTCGTCAAGTGGGTTGCGCGCTGTTTCAAAGCTTTCAGCTTCAATGTCGAAGGGCCGGAGCTGCGGGGGAGTGGACGGAGTGGGCAACATCAGGGAAGGAGCGACAGGCACAAGTAGCTCGGGTATGGGAGCAGAGTCTGGAGTGGGTGGGCCGGAGAGCATGAATATGTCAACGTCTACGACCTCATACTGGTGGAGGGGTTCGCCCTTGAGCGGCTCGATCGCTTCACTGTGTGTGACGCTTGCTACGAGGATCGTGTTCACCTCGCTAGGACTTTGCAGACGCTCCCTCTCGCGCTCACGTTGAGGCGGCGGCGAGGGTACAGAGGGGATAAACAGTGATGCAGGAGTGGGCGGAATGAGCACAGGCGGACACCATTCTTCCTGGGTCTGAGATGCAGGGGGTGAGGGAATGCGTGGGGAGGATGTGGGCGAACAGATGTGCACATCATCGTCAGGCGCGCTGCTCTCCGTGTCGAGGCCCTGGGATGAGGGAGGGGTAGGTATTTTCCAAAGCGGAAGCGGTGGTGTTGGAGAGGCCGGGGAAGGGACGACAGTTGCAAGCGGGTCAGGGGTGGGAGCGGAGTTTGGAGTAGACGGGCTGGAGGGTGTAGCAACGTCGATTTTTGCGAGGTCGGGCTGGCGCAGCGGTTCATCCGTGGGCGGCTCGATTGCCTCGTTGTCAGTGGCAATTTTTTCGTCGCCTGGGTCTTCTAGTTTGGGGCTCTGTGGGGGTTCATCGCTGTGCTGAAGTTGAGGCGGAGGTGTAGGCGAGGGAGAAGGAGCAACGGGCGCGGGTACAGGAACGGGCATTTTGCGTTCCGGACGCTGACGCGTGAACCCCAAGCCCCGCCCGGGCGGCCCACGCACCCTAGCCGATCCCTCCTCCCTTTTTTCTTTGGGCGCCGGTATTCGGCGCTCTCTGTTTGGTATACGTTCTTCCCGGGCCCAGGATGGACGAGGTGGGGCGAGACGTAAGGGAGGCGGTAACCGCTCCTTTTCGCGCTCACGTTGAGGCGCAGGCAAGGGATTGGGCGAGGAAACAGGAGGCACGGTGTGCAGAGGCACAGAGATGGAAGAAACTGGTACAGACGGGCTCCGTTCTTCGTGGGTCTGGGATTGAGAGGGCAGGGGGGCAGATGCGGAGCGTACAGGCGAGGGCATGTATTGTATAACATCGGGCATGCTGCTTTCTGTGTCAAGGTCCTGGGATAAATGAGCAACTTCGTGAGCTGGAAGAGGCAGAGTAGGTGAAGGAGGAGGTGGGGATGGCACGCGCAAGAACAGAGAATCCAAACCAAAGCCCTGGAATGAGGGTGAGGAATCCATTTCGGACGAATGAGGATGGGAGCATACCGTATCATCATCGTCTGCCACGGGGTTCGTCTGACTGGTGCTTGCTTCTTGAGCGATCGGTCGCTCGGGCGGGAGGTGTACAACCCCGATTCTTTGATCATAGAACTGGAAGGCCTTTTTGTCGCTGTCGACGACAAAGTTCCACTGATTTATACGTTAATTTCAGCAAGGAAGCAGAGTGATGAAAGGACCCACCCAGTGCCAAGGAGTCCTGAACTCCATGTTGGGTGGGATGATCACACTCTGGACGAATAACCTGTCCTTGCACTGCTCGGACAACGGTGGGTCCTGGCGCATCGGCTGCAACAGCACTGGCGCCCAAGTCCTCCATCAGCTCTAAGCACCGAGAATACCAACTCCGCGCCACCAACCTTGGACATTAACGCTACTACCTGGCTCAATCCTCCCCGAGTTGGGACGAACGAAGTAGAGCTAGAAACGAGTGAGCAGATACATTGCCGGATAAACTCAGTAGCTGCTGACCTTGGATGCGGTAGACTTGACTCTGAATGCGACGGGCCGCTCATTGTGGTTGGTGATGGCGAGCATGCAGCATACCTCACGGTTGAACGGGCCTACAAACGATATAAGCCTCGGATTTAAATCAAATAAACAAGATCCGTACGGTTAAATTGGAGCTGCTCGCTCGGGTTAAGTTGCACCGACATAGGCCTTCGCCACGATAGGTGGCCCGTATGCCAAAGGTGGGGTAAGTGGGGGAGATTCACGTGACCACTGTCACTGATCGGCGACGCGCTTGCCGAGCGCCGTGATAGGCGCCAACGTGCGCTCATCAGCCTCAAATGGTGTGTATGCGCGGTCACGATTCTCGACGCATCCCACCAATTATATCTAATCTGAGGTTTGGTTAGCTTGGTACCAATGTTTCACTCGTTGACTGCACCCTGAAACTGTTACAACCATGGCCCCAGTTGTACCGAGCTGGTCAAATAATCTTGTAGTCTCTGAAATGTCGAAGTGACACCAGAAAACCACCGCATGTGCCAAAATAGGGTGTGTGGGCACTACCTGACTCAGTAGTCGTAGATGAACACGAATGTATGCAGGGCGACAAACTCTTGAGTTGTTACTCTCCTCGTCGCACGCCCAACGCCTGTACGCAAAGACTATCTCCGAAAGACGGTGAGGCCCAACCCGGTCTGGCACTTGGGGACCTATTCCAGCAATTCTGCTTGGAAGGAGATCCACCATGGTTGTTTGATTCCAAGCAGGCAGCTAAGAATTACAGATCCGGGATACTTCGAGTTTTTTAGAAAGGTTAAACACAAAAGCAGGCCCATTTGGAGCGCTAGACACCTTAATGTTTGGATTGCCTGCCATGTACTCGGGATACGACATGTAAACCCTGGGGAACGGGAGATCTCACTTTCCCTCACTCGGTCGAAGCTTGGCTCCGCTCAAGTCACGCACTTTGGGATGTCGCGCCCAGTGAGTATGAATTCCTTCCGTCTACACAGCTGAAATAACTCAATCGATTAGGCAAGCCTTCGGGTCTTTCATAGTCAAGTATTGTGTCGCATAAATATATCTAAAATTACTAAAATAAATTATCAAACAGGAAGAAAGTAAAACAGTCCGCATGCATATCTTGTGAGCTAGGCGACCAGGCAGCGAGAACGTTATAGAAAGTTCATAATTGTCTCTACATTGTGGGTGCATAATGGAAACTAATAATCCTTAGCTCGGCGTGCGGCATATGGAGAGGCATAGCGTCTAGTGGAGAGAATCAGAAGAAGAGGTATGTAGTCGCAAATACGCCCTGCAAACCCCGCCGCCAAATCAGTTCGGCGCCCAACTGGAGGGGGCAAGAAACAGGGCTCACCAAAGCAATCGGCATGACCATCTGCAGTGGCACACCCTCAGACTGCTGAACAGTCGTCGGGTCCAGTTCTACGATGGTCCACCCCTTACCCACATCGCCCACAACCGCATCCCCGCCGTCACTCATCCCCTTATCCCGCCTTCCCTCTGACGGAATAGACGCCAATAGCCCCTGAAGCTGGTCGATCTCAACCTGTGCCTCTGTGTATCGCTGGTTGAGCTCCGCAAATGCCACTTCTTCGGATGGTTCTCGGGCGAGCGCGAGGATAGGTCCAGGACCTGGAGTGGGCGGGTTGGAAGGTGCGACGATGTTGATGTTGACGATGTTGGGTTGTTCACCACTGGGTGGCCCAACCGTCTGAGAGTATGTGACGACTTCTTCAACGATCGTACGGTCTTTCCCGGGGCTTTGCGGGCGCCATATATTGCTTTCTTGCTGGGGTGGGGGAGACGGAGTAGGCGAAGGTTGGGGAGGCGCAATAAGCGCGGGTATAAGCGCTTCTCGGGTCTGAGATGAAGGGACGAGGCGTAACAAGACCAAGGGGGTGTGCATTAGGTCATACACGCAAGATCTCCATGCGCATTGCTCACCGCGCTCATGTGCTGGGATAGGGGTGATCGAACCACCTCGGGCAAGGAACCCAAACGACGTAATAGGTCTTCATGAGTTACATGCCTCGCCCGGGGGTTCGCTTCACCGATGTGATCCTTCTCGGCGGATCGGCCCTCAGGTGGGAGGTACAAGACCTTAATCTTTTGTCGGTGGATTAAGGGGGCTTCTTCCTCTTCGTCAAACTTCCACTAAGTAGGTGTTAATTTTGGAGAGTGATGAAGTAGGAGGTGCTCGCACTATGTCATGACCAGGCTTGGATTGTAGATCTGGCGTGAGAACCATACTCTGGACTAGAAACTTGTCCTTGCACTCGTGGGACGATGGTGGGTCTTCGCGCATTGCCTGCATCAGTACTAGCCCCAGCTCTGTCAGCGTTAAGCACTTTGAACACATATCCGAAACCGCCCACCTTGAACGTCAATGCTTCCACCTGGCTCAACGGTCCCCGAGTTGGGACGGACACAATAGCGCTAGGGACAAGTGAGAGGATGGCGCCAGCACGTAAACTCAAGGACTGACCTTGGGAGCAGTAGTCTTGACCTTGAACACGATGGGCTGAGCATTGTGGTTTGTGACAGTGAGAGTGCGGCGGGCGACCTGCGTGAGCGGGCCTATGTATCCGATGAGAATCGTGTGTGGGAATCAACCGCCAAATTACATACGGTTAAAACCAAGCTCTTTACTGGGGTTAAGTTGAACCGACATGGGTATTCGCTGGGAGAGGAGGGATAGTGTGGGCTAGTGGTAGAGGTGAGCCGTGAAGTAGAAGTAGATTGCATGTAAATCCCCATGATGGTGAGGTCCGCCTCGTGGGCCCACGGAATCGTCTCGCAGCCTTGTGTTTTCTCAAACTGCCATGAGTTCAATGATACAGTAAAGGAAGAACTGATTACACACTGCCTTGCTACTCACGGTGTGTTCCAGGCCCCCTTGTCGTGGCCCAGTGCACGAGACAGTCGTTCGGTTCTAAAATGTCCTTTTGTTTCGCACGTGCTTAAGCTCATATTCTGTGATGCACGAGGCGGTTTAGTACCGGAAGTATCAGATGGGTTAGGTTGACTCGTGTAAACACAATTTCACCGAGATTGAGTGAACTAGACCTCCGTTCTTGCAGACATTCGAGCTGAGATATGTAAACCACGTTATATGCGTGAGGTATCACGTGACGACGTTATGTAATTAAATTACATTTACTTCTGTAGTGTATGCACTAACTACAAGCAAGTCACGGCAGGAGAACCTGCGTACAGGACGTAGGGAAGAGCTTGACCTATAGGAAATGGGGAAAGAAGGGAAATTCATGTATTTCGGAAGGAAAGGGTCAGGTTCATGTCAACCTAGGCCCATGTTTGAAAGGTCGACAATTGGCTGGGGTCGTACGTTGTACAACAAACCTCGTCAAACGTTTATATTATGCTGCACCGACTACAACGTGCTGGGGGGTAGCGCAAAACTCGAATGCAACTTAGTGGACGTTGTGGTTGGAGATGGTGAGCGTGTGGCTCAGCCAAATCCCGCGGAGCTCCGGATGCTCCGGATTTGGGGGGGTGGCTCCACGGGGTCCTGAGTGGTCTGGAGAGCTCCGGGTACTCCCGAGCGCAGTGCTCCTGAGTATCATGAGCACTCTGGAGCACTCAGTACCCCGTGGAGCCACCCCCCCAAATCCGGAGCATCACGGGTGCTCCGGAGATCCTCACAATTTGGTTGAGGGCTGCCTCCATCATTGAATGGATCGGCTGAAAGCACGGTTGATATTGGAGCATAGAGTAAGATACGGAACATACGGAATTGTAAATGAGGTATAAAGTATACATTGCTATCAACGTCTTCGGCGCAACGACTATAAGAGCTGGGCGCCCAGATAATTTATAATACAATCAACATGGCCGCTATCTAGCGAAAATACAATAAATTTATCCTATCAACGTGAGGTCGGTGTACGGCCCAGTGGAGGATCAGAAGAAGATATATGTAATCACAAATATGAGCTATAAACCCCAAGTCAAGTTATTTTAGATCCATCCAGAAGGATAAAAGGAAACTTACCAAGGCGACCAATATGACCAAATACAATGGCACACCCCGCGGTCGCTGAGCAACTATTGTCACAGTCTCGATAACCGTGCCATCGTCACTTATTATGCTATTTCTTTTCTGCACATTCGCCGCGTCTGCCGGAGTGACAGACGCCAGCCAGCCCTGAAGCCGGTCGATCTCGATCTTCGCTTCGGCGTATCGCTGGTTGAGCTCTGTAAACGCCGTATTGTCGGCCACATGGGGCTGGCGTGGCGATTTGTCTCCGAGAGGCTTGGCCGTCTCCCGGCGCATGCCTTCTTCGGCGCTCGTGTAGTCTAGTCCAGGGCTCGGGTCGCGCCCTCCATCGCCTTCGTGTTGTGGCTTGAGGGAGGAAATTGAAGAATGTACAGGGGCAGGTGGGGTGGGCGGAATGGGCACAGGTGTGTTACCTTCTTCTCGGGTCTAGGGTGAGGGCACAGGGTGTGCATGAATTCATCTGTTGTACATCTCTAAGCGGGCTGCTCACCGTGCTGGAGCGCTGGAGTGCCACCTCATTCCGAGTGTAAGGGTTTCAGGTTCAGTAGACGGACTAAATAACGCACTATCTCTTCTTCCGCGATAAACCTCGTCTGGTCGAAGTCGTCTTCCTCAAAGGGTTGGCTCACGGGCGGGAGGTACACGACCTTCAGTTTTTGCTGGTAGATTTGGGGGACGTCTTCGTCGTCGTCGTCGAAGACCCACTGGGTGATGTGTAAATTTCAGAGCATAGATGAACGATGGGTCTGCGCACCATGTCCTGAATGGACTTGGACTGCCTGTCTGGCGTAAGAATCATGCTCTGTACGAGGAACCTGTCCTTGCACTTGAAGGACAACGGTGGGTCTTCTTGCATCGCCTGCAGAGACACTAGGGCCGAACTTTCATTGAATACCCTACATCCCAAAGTCCAGACAAGAGCTACCCACCTTGAACGTTGGCGCTGCTGCCTGGTTCAATAATCCCCGAGTTGGGACGGGCGGCATAGAGCTGGAAACGAGTGAGCGGATGGCGTTGGCAAGTAAATGCAGTGACTAACCTTGGGCGAGGTGGTCTTCACCTTGAACGCAACGGGTTGGGCGTTTTGGTTGGTGAGGATGAACGTGCGGTTGACGACCTGTGTGAATGGGCCTGCGGCATCCAATGAGGGTCACGTGTGAGTCTGCCGCCAAACCACATACGGTTAAAGCCAAGCTCTGCACTCGGGCTCAGTTGTAGCGACATGGTTGCTTTCTGGGATGGGTATTCTAGGTGGTGGTTGAGTTGAAGAGAGGGATGAGCTGGAGACAGCGTACACAAAGCATTATGAAGGTGTGGCCTGCCTCGTGTGCCCACGTAACCAGCCTGCAGTGTGTTTTCCCAGACCACCATGAGTTCGACTGTGCAGCGAATATTGTAAGTGAAACGGGTTCCAGGCTCTCCGTGCAATCATCCAGTACACGAGACAGCTATTCAATTCCACCGGCGCTCTCTTTGTTGCGCATACATCCAGATCATACTATCCGGTTGCGGTTCACGTGTTCACCAGGTGGTCTAGTACTAGGGGTATCAGGCTGGTGAAACGGACTGACATGGACACAACTCACTGATCTTGGGCCGATGGCCTTCTGTTTCGTGAGGATTCAAGCTGGAGCACACGGTCAACTAGGTGTTACACGCTATCGTTAAAAAACACAAAAGTCAGTCGTATTCACCCAATAACTCGGGGGTCAGGGCGAGTTACGAAAATATAAAACTAATATTTTCCAGATATTCTCAGTACTAATCGAATGACGCGCTTTGCGAAGCGGTTGAGCAATAGATGAGGGAGTCGATCCCCAAATATTAGCCAGGGCTTTGATCACGTGCTCGGTTCGGTGTCATATTGTGCATACACAGGCGGTTCGGGACACAGGGGGGCAAGAATGAAATAGAAATTCCATTATACAATAAGAGCCATGCAATGGATATACAGGGAGCAAAAAAGTGAGGATTCAATTCAGAAACACCGGATTTTTGCACACCTTTCATGATTACACCGTTACAACAGGAGATTTAAATAGATACCTCCTTACCTGAGGAAGCCGCATATACTGCACGTCGAGAGTAAACCTAAAAAAACCACTCCCATTCCCAAACTATAACCACGCCTGCCCATGAGGCACGGATTACACGCCGCCAAGCCTCGAGCATATGCATCGACCCCGCACTATTCTTGCATGGATAGTGTGCCAAAAGGGTCGTCTTAGGTAGGGGTTTTAACTAACCCCTCAGGGGTGATTACTGCAATCTAACCACCGCACTGAGCCTAAAGCCAGTCCAGTGCAAGGAAACACGCACCGCATCCTGCACCTGTACAGCCGTGGGGCGAGACTTGGGCTCAAAAGCCCAGCACTCGCCGAGCGTAGACCACATGAGATTACCTTGTGTAGTGGTGAGTATATGCTCTTCCGGTCGTTTGGGATGCCGTCTTTTGCTCACGGCGGTTATCACTTGGATCTCTTTGAGGCTAGCATACGGCACTTCACCGGTTACCACTTCCTGTTCGGCTAGTGAGACACTCCCCCACGTGGGTCACAAACAACATACCAAGATAGTCTGCATAGTGGGAAACCGTGAAAACTAGGAATCAGTTATAGATACAATTGTACGAGTACTTACCATTCCGAGTGCATACACATCGGCCTCGACACTGTATGATCCTTCGTCTAGTAACTCGGGTGCCTAAAATAACAGCTGAGTCCTGCAGTGCGTATCAGTTTCAAGACTACCTACCGTCCACCGAGGGGATAGATTACTCTTGGCCGTGGTACACGTAAATTGGAGAGTCTGTTCGTTCAGGACGGCATTGCCGAAATCGGCCAGCAGCGGTTCGCCGGCATCGGACACCAGAACATTCGCCTTGAATACATTGTGAGCCCAACGTTTACCAAAGCTTAAGAGACCGGGTTTACGCCTTTGAGATCACCGTGTATCTGTTTCAAGCATGGTTAGCAGCTATTCGATCCCAGCTAGAGAAATACTTTGTTACTTACAACGCCTGAACTATGCAGAAATGCTAGCCCCTCGGCTATTCGCGTGCACTCCATGCTCTTGTAGTTAGCCACGGTGCAACTCAACGCAATACTTTACCTACCAACAGAGGACGGTTCAATTCGGGGGTTTTCCTTAAATATATCGGCAGTGAACCACGCTCAAACCAAGGGGACACCATAGCTATTTGCTCGCGAAAAAGCGCAAGCCCGAGGAACCTCGATATATAACGATGGCGAAGTTTTGACCACGTATGAATCTCCCGCGCAGCACACTGATGGGCTCAGCAGAGCATCGGTCGACCTATCACCACATCTACTCACTTTCAGGTGTTTCTGACCCTCATTGGAAGAAGGATCAATAATAATTCTCAAGCACTTGATGGCGATCGGAGATCCATCTCGGAACCTTCCTTTATACACGTCACCAAATCCACCGGACGAGATCGGGTATTTACTAGAGGATGATGGGTCTAGTGTTTCGGTGAGATTTTGGCACCCATGTTCGACGAGTAGAGACACAACATCGGACAGCGGCTGTCATGTAGAATGAGCGCTAAACTAGTTGCTCTGGATGTAACATACTGTTGCTTTCCCTATGACGGAGGAGACCAATGAGGGGCCAGGGGAGGGTATAGGCCATAGCGCATCTATTGTGTTATTGGATATATTGTGTTTGGACTGCATGGACCCTCCAACCAAGCTACGCAAGGTAGCAGCTGCGGCGCGATGATATGGGGCATGCGGGATGGGGGTACTGGTCGCATCGTACGCGGGCGGAACACTGTGTTGATCCTGAGCGTATCTTGGGCCGCTTTGACTCATTGGCGTGTCCCAATCGTTTGGCCATCGACCCATGGGTGGGGCGCTGTGGGACGATCGAGCTAGTCCGCTATCACCGGGGCGTGCGCGCCATGGCGCCATTATTCCAGGATGAGGGAAGCTGGTCCGCGGCGGGGAAGCAAGTTCGGAGTCCTCATCGCCAGGGTTAAGCGCGACCGAGTTCTCGGCAGTGTCCGAGGGGTAGATAAAGACAACCCCCACACCTCGAAACTGTCCCGGTTCTCCAGTCACATCTTCGACTTCACCACGCACTTCCACCTCACAGATACTTTCGCCCATTAGCATGGTTTCGGCTTCGTCAACTCGTTCAAGATCGAGGATCGCCTGGTGATCCCCATTATCTGCCCGCATGTGTCTTTGGTGGTGCTGTGTGAGGTTGTCCTTGCGACTAAATTGTTTGAAGCACCTCTCGCATTGGTAGGGCTTGTCAACGGCATGAGATCGAATGTGTTCCTTCAGGTACCAAAGTTCGCGGTAAAGACGACCACATGAGTACAGCGGACAGACGTAAGCCTTGGTGCATGGCACTCCGGTTGGGATGTCTTGAACTTGAGCTGGGGGAAATAGGCCTGGCGCCTGGAAAGGCGATTTTGGTGGATCCTGGAGCCCCATTGGCGCATGGGCAAGGGACGATGTGTGGGAGGCAGGGTTATACTGCTGCTGAGGGACTTGAGAGATTGGCGGGTTCGTCGATTTCTGGGATATGTCGGAGCGCAAGGGACTAGACACAAGAGGCGCGGTGCCAAGTCCATCAGTGTGACCACCTAGGCTGGTCTTCGCTGCTTCGGGCTGATGTTGCCCAAGCAAGACACCGGGAAGAGCCACACGCTGAGTTCGGGGGTCTCGGGCGTAGGGTGGCTGCCTCGCAGGTGCTATACGAGAGTGTGAGCTGCGTCTAACACCGGAATGTTGCCGAGGCCCTCGGGAAAGCTGGTCTTGCAACAAGCCGATATTTTGATGGGTGTCGAGGCTGGAGGCTGTGTCAGCGACAAGGCCCTTGTCGGTGTGTCGCAATACAATCCTTGCTGGTGGTTCGCTTTCGGCTCCGCTGTCACCACTAGTGGTGCGTTGCCTCGGCGTCCTCGCGGCCTTTTTGCCCTGTTGCCCGTACAAGGTGCTCCCTTCGAGTAGGGAGTGCATGTTGAAAGATTGCTCGTCTTGGCCAGACTGGTTGTTGATAGCGTTGGAGGATTGGTGAACTCGAGCCGAAGGTTCCGCATCGGAAGTGAGCTCCCCGTCAGTGTCGGCCTCGTGGATGGCAACCAACTTTGGGACGGAAAGCAGTATTGTAGCGTCCTGGGTGGGTTGCAGCGGGTTCGAAGTCTAGCAAATCCTGGTGAGACCCACAAAATAACAAGGCCACCGCAATTACGCACGAAGTAGCTAGTGGAAGTGGCAGCGTGTTCCGCTTCGCATACCGTTCGGCCCAGTTCGTCACCATCCCCACGGGGGCACGCGAATTGCTCGTATAGACGTCGCTTGGGATCGTAGGTGAAAGACCGAGCAGGCTCTCCAACGACAACTGTTGTTGGCTCAAGGCCCATTTTTTCTCGCTTGAGATCTCGCTCCAGAGCATCCAGAAATAGCCGATCGTGAGGAACAGAAAACCTGATACGACGTGTCAGCAGCGAAACGGTTGGTGAAGTGACTGCGCCCACCAGTGAAAAACCTTCTGTTTCCTTTGGGTTCGGATGCATTGGTACCTGAAGAGCAGGTCAAGGAATGGAGACTGGAAATACAATTAGCACAGAAAGCATCCATTGGAGAGGTCATTCACCTTGGACCCCTCAACACAAGCATCGTTGCCAGGTTTGAGATTTCTGAGGTCAGAGAAGACGCCTTCTTCAAACTTCTTCATGTTACGCACAGGTCTTGCGAATGCATCGAAACGGAAAACCAATGCACGAATGATGTCCGTGCCAGAGATATGGTAGAGGCCGCCCCATAGCACGCATGAAACAAATTCACCGGAGGGAAGAAGGAACCGATTCATGGCTGGATGAGACGCCGTTTGTGGGTGTTGAACCAGCGCGTCGGAGATTGATGAGTTGGGTGATGACCATCTCGAAGGGGCTGTAGCGAGGAAATACTTGAGCTTGTCCAACTGGGCAATCATGTCCTGCTCATGGATCGTCAGCGGGCGTGGGATTGGGGCGCCGCTCGCCTGGACCGACAGGGATCCCGACTCCGTCGCCGACTGCCGTTGCGATGAGGAAGTCCCGTTAGGTGGCGCTTGGGATGATGACGATCCGGCAGGTCGACTACCTGACACAGCGGCGAGAAAATGAGGGGTCGTGCCAGGGCCAGTGATACGTGCGGTTAATCCCTCGTTGGCAGATGCGGCGCGCGAGAGGCTATGGAGGGCAGAATGCGAAGGCTGGGACACGGAGCTTTGGAGAAGCACTGGATTATTCATGGCTGGCGGGAGGCGCCAGTATCAATAAAAAAAAAAATAGCAGTAGCGACGATAAGATGGGGGCAGGACAAGGGGAAGAGGAAAGGAGGGTGAGGAAAACTGGAGGGAAGCTGCGCGCCTGAAGGTGATCCAACTTTTATGTGCTGCGAGCGCTCGAGGCGTCGAGCGCCTCTCCTGTATGTACTCGCTGAAACGGTGGTCTATTCCCTAGGGTTTCAACCAATCGCAGGCTCTCCACGTCAGCATGTGACACCGGTCACTCTGCTTCGCCTTCGTCTCCTCGTTCCCATCCTCGTCCTCGCTTCCGCCGCCGCCCTCATGCTCTTCAACATCCGTCGCGATACCGGCGGTCCGCACAGCCTCATGCGGCAGCTTGAGGATTGGCAGTGTGATTTGGGCTTTGCCCACCTTGGTACCTTGGTGTGTGCCCCTCGGCCTTGCGCGCAGCGCTTCTCTGCCAACGGACCGATCTCCCTATTCAATTCCACTAGTGCTCTCTTTGTTGCGCATACACTCAGATCATACTATCCGGTTGCGGTTCACGTGTCACTACAGTGGATTAGATGTTTTCTCTTGCACAAAACGCGGTGAAAGTCAAAGGAACTTGAGGCTCTCGACCACGTTTTGCCAAGAGAAAACTCGGAATCCCCCGTAGTGTGTTCGCCGGGTGGTCTATCAGGCTGGTGAGATGACATAAACCTTTGGTCGATGGCCTTTCGTTTTGGCGGAGATTCAGGCCGGAGATCCGCAACTATAAGGTATGGGCTGTTCCGGGCGCTCCTGCATGATTGCCAGCGTGTAGAGGCAAGGAGTTGGGATAGGACACCGCCACAGGTTCATTATTCACTGATACAGCTACAAAGGTATTATACAGTCAACGTTACACACTGGCTTCGGTAAGCCACTGGCCAGAAACTGTACGAGCGGATTATCTCTCCTACGGTAGCGCAGGCGTCCCAGCTAGTCCAATCCGACAAAATACTGTACTACCCATTCACCACGCCGTGAGACTGCGTCCGTGTTTGCGTTTATAGTTATGCAACCTCGCTTTCACATCATAAATAAATCGTGAAAAATCGAGGTCGTAGCGCCTTCTCGTGCACGTGGGAGTAGCCCTTGAGGAGTGGTCCACGACATCTAATTGCCGGATTGAGAATGAGACTGGAAATATATATCAAGCAGTGTGTTGCGTACCATATCCCGCACATATTCAGCTGTTGGACGAAGCCCAGGGTTGAACTCCCAGCAATGGGTAAGTACCGACCACAAGGTATTGCCATTCTCACTTTGAGTTGGTATGTATTCTTCTGGTCGCTTGGGATGTCGTCGATTGAGTATGGCAGTTATGACCTGGATATCACTGGATCCAGCATACGGTATTCGACCCGTGATCACTTCCTGTTGGGGTGGTGAGGTAGGTGACGGGCTATTGTTTGTAAACATACCAGAATTGTCTACGGATTGGGAAGAGATGAAAAGGCTGAACCGAGACAGACGGTGCAAATTTCTTACCATTCCTAGAGCATACACATCGGCTTTGATGCTGTACGAGCCCTCATCTAGTAACTCGGGTGCCTGGTATTTGAAAGGGTAAGGTGCTGTGTTGCATGTAATATTAGACCCTCTTACCGTCCACCGGGGGGATAGGTTATTTCTATGAGTAGTATACGTGAACTGCAGACTGCGTTCGCGCAACTCAGTATTGCCAAAGTCAGCCAGCAACGGCTCGCATGCATCAGATATTAAAACGTTTGCCTGCAGTACACTCATACCGTATAGCCACTAAGATTTGATAGGAAGGACTTACGCCTTTAAGGTCGCCATGTACCTGCTTTACTTGTTAGTCGTCTAAACTTCAACTGGCCAAAACACTGGGGCTTACAACACCATACCGATGTAGAAATGCTAGCCCCTCGGCGATTTGCGCGCACTATACGCTCACAGTCAGCAAATGCATAGTGATCTATCAGGCTTGTGCTGACCAGGCGAGGACGGTTTATCCCAGGTTGTCTCGCCAAATATGCAGGTAGGGAGCCATGCTCGGCCCAAGGAGATATCATGGCTATTCGCCCACGAAAATGCGCTAGTCCGAGGAACCTTGAAATATAACGATGTTCAAGCTTTGACCATGTATGAATCTCTCGTGCGGCAGACTGGCATTTTCAGTGAGCATGCCGATCGGCCGTGGTGACGTGTGCTTACTTTCAGGTGCTTCTGGTCCTCGTCAGAATATGGATTGACGATAACCCGCATGCATTTGATTGCAATTGAAGAGCCATCTGTTAACCTCGCTTTATAGATGTCGCCAAACCCGCCGGACGAAACTGGATATTCGCTGCAGGTGGATAAATCCAGTGCTTGGGTGATATCATGACATCCATGTCTAACGAGCAGGGAAACGACGCTTGATAATGGCTATTCTATGGTATGAGTATTAAGCCTACTGATCTAGGTTAAACATACCGTTTCCCTCCCTATCGCAGGCAGCAGAAGAGAGCTGGCTTTGCAATCTCCCAGTGCCATAGAACCATCTGAGTAGTTCCGATGTGAGGTATCCCAGTGGGCAATTTTGTTGCGCTAAAATACCAGCACAATAATCAGGAATTAGAAGGCACTTAGTTTCAAGCTACTCCAGGCGATCCTTGCCTTGCTATTTCCACGCTCCCCGCCTCTTACAATTTCCATATCCAGGTTTCTCTTCCTCTTCGTAATCGCACCCAGCCGCTTGCTTTTGCCTGGTGCGTCAATTTCTGGCTTTCGGAATCGTTCTGGCCTTCCCACCGTGGTCTCAACGCCAACCCAGGCACCTTCGCCGCCCCTCATGCTCAGAGCCACGCCGTCAGAACTAGGTCCGTGGGCGAGCAAAGAACCTTGGGACCAGTTAGTGGACGGAGAAGCTAGTGGCTGCCTCGCGAGTGATAGTCTAGTCTGCTGAAAGTAAGGGTGAAGCATGAAGTAGAGGAAGTATTCTAGGTCGGTATGGTAGCTCGGTGGTTATCAACTCTGGGGGTCGGGCAATGACTAAATGACGCGCGGCCTGGCCATATATGTACAATTGATGCTACCCCGGGTTGAATCGGGTTGTTGCGTTAATTATGCGTTCCAGCATATTCCAGATCTTGGTCGAGGGCCACGCCTTGGGTGAACGGTACGGCGCGACGCGCGGAAACTGCTCACACCACAGAGCCATTCCAGCCGCTCCCCCTTTTGTACGGATGTGTTGTACAGTGTGGGCCGGGAAATGTGCCACTTTTGACGTATTATTTCGCTCCAATACGCAGAGGTAAGCATTGTAGTTTTATCCCATTTATCGCCTGATTTTGCCCTACCTGCGATCAGCTACTGCGCCTTGACTACCCAGTTCACGACCCAAGGTTCGGCCAACCTTGGTCCTCACGATCGGGTTCACCAGACAATAACAACCCAATATATGTGTCTCGGAGTTGTATATGAGTACGCATACATGCAGTCGTATGGCTGGAAAATATCACGGATACGATCGTACGAACCACTCCACCAACAGCTCGACCGGCGCCAGGGTGGGAGATATACCATCTCGATTCGCTAATTTGCAAATGATGAACACCAAAAAAAAGGCATCTCAAAAACACAAGACTGCCGCATGCCCTGAAGGTCCGAGATCGGGCCCACCACGATTGGCACAGAGTGGCAACGAGTCAAATCGGTTTATTGATTCCTTCGATGCGAAAAGGTGGGTCGGCTCCCACGCGACGAGGCTTCGGACCGGGGCTGCCCTCGAATGGGGAGGGTGGCTCGACGTCTGCGGTATGTGCGGCGCAGAGTGTGGATGATGACGCGCAAACTTTGCCTGGATCCAAGCTCGCCCGTTTTGGGAAGCTGCTTATGATAGCGAGCAATCGGCAGTCCTTCCGGGAATACGAGTGGACTTTAGACCGTTGATTGGCACGCCCGCCCTTAAGTCCGACGACCTGTTTACCAATGGATTGATCGGCTGAAAGCAGGGTTCACATTGGAGCATAAAGTGAGATACATAAGGATTATACAAAGTTGTAAATGAGGTTCTGGGGTATACAATGCTCAATTGATGTCTTCAGAACAGCATACAATTATAAGGGCTGGGGCGTCTAGGTCATCCATAATACAATCAAAATGGCCGTTATCTAGCGAAAATGCAATAAATTTATCCCACCAGCATGCAGCGGGGGTCAGAAGAAGACGTATGTAATCACAAATATGAGCTACAAACCAGTGAGGTTATTTTTAGATATATCTGGAATAAAAAAGGAAACTTACCAAGGCAAGTAGCACGACCAAATACAATGGTACACGCCTCGGCTGCGGAGCAACTATCGTCACAGTCCCAACAGCTATGCTCTTATCATCACTTATCACGCTGTTTCCCTTCTGCACATCCGTCGCGTCCTCCAGAGGAATAGACGCCAGACAGCCCTGAAGCCGGTCGATCTCGAACATCGCTTCGGTGTATCGGTGGTTGAGCTCTGCAAACGCTGTACTATCGACCCCATGAGGCTGGTGTGGCGGTTTGTCTCCGAGCGGCTTGATTGTCACCCAGCACGTGTCTTCTTCGGCGCTCGTGTAGTCTAGTCCAGGGCTCGGGCCACGCCCTCTGTCACCTTCGTGTTGGGGCTTGAGAGAGGAAATTGAAGAAGGTACAGGGGCAGGTGGGACGAGTGGAACGGGTGGAATGGGTGGAACAGATGGAATGGGTGCAGGCATGCTGCCTCCTTCCCGGGTCTACGACATTGGGGTAAACAGGGCGTGCGTGAGATCATGGCCTGCCTTGTATCTCCAAGTGGACTGCTCACCGTGCTGAAATGCTGGAGTCCCGGCTTATTTCGAGAGTAAGGATTTCAGTTTCAGTAAACAAACGGAATAACGTACTATGTCTCCCATCGTTATAGGACACGCTCGGATGCAGAGTGGGGGTTGCTCCTCGGACGGGAGGTACGCAGCCTCGATTTTTTGCGGGCTGTCTTCTTCCTCCAGAACCTCCTCCTCAGGGAGGAGGTACACGACCTTGATTTTTTGTTGGTGGATCTCGGGGCGCTTTTGGTCTTCGCGCAAGTTCCGCTGCATCGGGGGTTAATTTTAGGACAGAGCGAGCGGATAGCGTACCATGGTGAACGGATAGTGTACCATGTCGTAGATAGACTTGGGCAGCCTGTTAGGGGGAATGATCATGCTCTCGACGAGGAACTTGTCCTTGCATTTGTGGGACAGCGGCGGGTCCTCGCGCATCGCCATCAATAACACTAGCGCCCAAGCTCGTCAGCTCCAAGCATCTCAACTTCGTCTCTGGCACCGCGCACCTTGGACATCTACGCTGTCGCCTGGCTTAATGACGCCCGAGTTGGGGATGGCGGTGTAGAACTGGGAGCGAGTGAGCTGATGACGTCAGCAGATAAGGGGGAGTGGCTACAGACCTCGGGCGCGGTAGTCTTGACCTCGAAGCCGACGGGTTGGGAATTGTGGTTGGTGATGGTGAGCTTGCGCTGGACGACCTGTGTGAATGGACCTGTGCACGCGATGAGCGGCGACGTGGAGGCGACGGGGCAGGGACGCACGGTTAAAGCCGAGCTGGTTGCTCGGATTGAGTTTCACCGACATGAGTGTTGTCTGGGACGGGGGCGATGGTGGTGAGAGTCGATACTGTCCAGGACAGACTGATGAGGTGGTGTCTGGTCACTTTGGCTACACGCGGAAAACACCTGGCTACGCGCCCCTCATTTAGCGCTTCCCGTCAACTTTGTTCGACCTGTGCGGGACCTCGACTGGGAGGCGAGTTTTTTTGACGCCAAAGCCACCGCGCAGTACTTTGTGTGGTACGCATTCACTGTTGTCGTACGGGCTGTCCTCCCAGGTGGATGGCTAATCAACCATAAAATCGATAGTAAGTCTCCCAAAGTTCCAAAAAAGGCAACTGTCTCATCGACACAAGCAGGGTCCGAGATCGGGCCCACTACGATTGCCACAGGGTGGTGACGAGTCGGATCGGTTTATCGATTCCCTCGATGCGAAAAGGCGGGTCAGCTCCCACGCGATGGGGCTTCGGACCGAGGTTGTCCTCGGATGGGGGGCGCGGCTTCACGTCTGCGGACTACGGTGCAGACAGTGAACCTCCCAGTGTGAACGATGACGCGCGGACTGACGTCGACGGTCATGGGTGTTCTCGGAACGATCGTCGCGTAAATTACGCGGCGTAATTACTGCGGCATATTTGTAATTCCACGCTCTCCGTATTTGGCCCAGCTCTCTCCTGACCCAGGGTGGGAGATCTGCGACCTCGACCCGCCAATTCGCAAATACCAAATATCAAAACCAAAAAAAAAAACTATCTCATAGACACAAATCGCAGCATGCCCCGAAAGTTCGAGATCGGTAGCCGCTACAGCTGGCAAAATAAATTATCAGACAAGAAGAAAGTGAGACAGTTGGCGTGCAAATATTGTGAGGTAAGCGACTAGGCAGCGAGAGCTTTAGAGTGCATTCACAGTTAATTGTCGCTATCTTGTGGATGCATAACGGGACTTGATAATCCTTAGTTCGGCGTGCGGTGTATAGAGAGGCATGGCGCTTAGCGGGGAGCATCAGAGGAAGAAAAAGTATGTAGTCATAAATACGCTCTGCAAATCCCGCTGTCAAGTCAGCTGTCGCCCAACTGGAGGAAGCAAGAAGCGGAGCCCACCAAAGCAATTACCATGATCAGCTGCAGCGGCACACCTTCAGGCCGAACAATTACCGAGCTCAGTTCAGTGACCCGTTCCATATGTACAGGCGAGGCGTGTACTTCTCGAGCCTGGGGTGGAGGTGCAAGGCATGACCAGGCCGGGTGAAGAGGCATTAGGCCTACACGTAAGATCTCTAGGCGCGTTGCTCACCGCATGTGGGGTTTCTTGGGCAGCGCTTTCATCACGTGGAACTAATCCCTCGGGGGTGATAACCGCCATCTAACCACTACACTAAGCCTAGGGCCAGTCCCATGCCATGAAACACGCACCGCATCTTGCACCTGTGCAGCCGTGGGACGAGACTTGGGCTCAAAAGCCCAGCACTCGCTGAGCGTAGACCACAAAAGATTACCTTGAATAGTGGTGGTTATATGCTCTTCCGGTCGTTTAGGATACCGCCTCTTGCTCACGGCGTTTATTACTTGGATTTCCTTGAGGCTAGGGTATGGCACTTCGCCGGTGATCACTTCCTGTCTAACTAGTGAGTCGCGCTCCCACGAAGGTCACGAACAACATACCAAGATAGTCTGCACAATGAGAAAAACAAAAACTAGGAATCAGCCGTAAATACAGTTATGCGAGTACCTACCATCCCGAGTGCATACACATCAGCCGCAACACTGTATGAGCCCTCATCTAATAGTTCGGGTGCCTGGTGCAGAAGCTGTAATATTTCGATGCGCGCAAGTTTCAAGGCTACCTACCGTCCACCGAGGGGACAGGTTACTCTTTGCTGTGGTATACGTAAACTGTAGAGTCTGTTCGTATAAGACGGCGTTGCCGAAATCGGCCAACAGTGGTTCGCCAGCATCGGACACCAAAACATTTGCCTAGAATATGTTGTGAGCTCAATATTCTCTAAAGTTCAATGTACCGGTTTACGCCTTTGAGATCACCATGTATCTGTTCAAGTCTTTTTAGTAACTATTTGACTTCAAACAGCGAGGTGGCTGCTACTTACAACCCCCGAACCATGTAGGAATGCTAGCCCCTCGGCTATTTGCGCACACTTTAAACTCCTGTCGTTAGTCATAGCGCAATTCCACACGATATTTTGCCTACCAAAAGAGGCTTGTTCAACTCAGGTTTTTTCGTTAAATATACCGGGAGCGAGCCATGCTCAGCCCAAGGAGACACCATGACTATTTGCCCGCGAAAAACCGCAAGTCCGAGGAACCCCGATATATAATGATGACGGAGTTTTGACCAGGTGTAAATCTCCCGCGCAGCACACTGATGTACTTAGCGGTGTATCGGTCAACCATCACCATATGTACTTCAGAATATGGATCGATAATGACCCTCATGCATTTGATGGCGATTGGGGATCCATCTCTTAACCTTCCTTTATATACATCACCAAATCCACCCGACGAGACCGGGTACTCCCCATGAGCTGATGGGTCTAGTTTTTCGGTGATATCTTGGCACCCGTGTTCGACGAGCAAAGATATAACGTCGGACAGCGGCTGTTATGTGGGGTGAGCATTTGTACCAGTTGCCCGGAACATAACACACCGTTGCTCTCCCTATAATAGAGGGAACTAATGAGGGGCGAGGGGATGGAACGTGCGGTAGCGTGTGTATCGTGTTATCAGATACATTTTGTACCAAGTTGAAGGACTACGGTTGGTTGCAAAGGGAGAGATTGAGGCGCTTATTTCGGGCAAACAAGAAATATAACGCACCGCTACACCCCCGGCCATAGTGCTTTCCTGGGCTCGACCCGAGGTGTCCTCCTCGAGAACCTGCCCCTTGGGCGGGAGGTACACGACCTTGATTTTTTGTTGGTGGATCTGGGGGACCTCTTCGTCTTCGTCAAAAACCCACTGGATCGGGGGTTAATTTTAGGATAGAAACGGCGAGTGGATAGCGTACCATGTCGCGGGCAGACTTGGACAGCCTGTCGGGGGAAATGGTCATGCTCTGGACGAGGAACTTGTCCTCGCACTTGTGGGACAGCGGCGTCGCCAGAAATGACACTAGTGCCCAAGCTCGTTAGTTCCGAGCATCTCAACCTTGTCTCTGGCAGCGCGCACCTTGGGCATCTACGCTGTCGCCTGGCTCGATGATGCCCGAGAAAGGGCGGACGGCGTAGAGCTGGGAACGAGTAAGCTGATGACGTCGGCAGGTAAGGGGGAGTGGCTACAGACCCTGGGCGCGGTGGTCATGACCTTGAAGGCGACAGACTGGGCATTATGGTTAGTGATGGTGAGCGTGCGGCGGATATTCTGTGTGAATGGACCTATACACACGATGAGCGACGACGTGGAAGCGACGGGGCAGGAGCGTACGGTGGAAGCCGAGCTGGTCGCTCGGATTGAGTCGCACCGACATGAGTGCTGTCTGGGACGGGGGCGCCGGTGGTAAGAGTCAATACTGCCCGGATAGAGTGATGGGGTGGTGTCTGGTCACTTTGGCTACACGCGGCAAACACCTGGTTACGCGCCCTTCAGTTGGCCATTCCCGTCAACTTTGTTCGACCCAGCGGGACCTCGGCCGGGAGGCGAGTTTGTTTGACGCCAAAGCCACCGCTCCGTACTTTGTGTGGTACGCATTTACTGTTGTCGTACGGGCTGCCCTCCAAGGTGGATGGCTGATCAGCTACAAAATCGGTAGCAAGTCTCCCAAAGTTCCAAAAAAGGCAACTGTCTCATCGACACAAGCAGGGTCCGAGATCGGGCCCACCACGATTGCCACAGGGTGGTGACGAGTCGGATCGGTTTATCGATTCCCTCGATGCGAAAAGGCGGGTCAGCTCCCACGCGATGGGGCTTCGGACCGAGGTTGTCCTCGGATGGGGAGCGCGGCTTGATGTCTACGGTACGGCGCAGACAGTGAACCTCCCAGAGCGATGACGCGCAAACTGACGTAGACGGTTATCATGGGTGTTCTCGGAACGATTGTCGTGTAATTAAATGCGGGATTTACTCCATTTGTTTGAAAACCCCATGTGCTCTGGCCGGATCTTGCGCGGTGATAGCGGGCCACGTCGCGTTTCGATTGGACAGATGTGACTCGCCGAGCGCCTTGTACCTGATTCGCGCGCAGCGTGTTGGCCTATTGATTTGAGGCGAGGCTGACGTGAGGAGTTCGGCGCATACATGCGAGCTTATGGGCTTATAGAAAAGCTAGTGCGAGTGGGCCGTGGATTGCGATGTATGGGACAGGAAATGCCGGGCTGCAGGCGGGCAAAAGATGCCGAGAGCCATCCACGTATGTGGGCTGCGGGCAAGGCTGACGGGGTGGCTACAGATTGGCAGCGGTAAAACGCCAGTCGAGGCGCCGATTGGCAGAGGAAACACTTAAAAGCCTTGCGGCAACGGCCTTGCCCCGTGAAGAGCGACAGACACTGTCCTCGTGCCGCGCAAAAGACCAGGTGGCTACGCACGTGATCCGAGGGATAACCAGAGCCGGCCCAAGATTGATTCCGCAGCCTCTTGAGTTGGACGACGACGAGGACCCGTGTGGCATCGTCGAAGACCTTCTGACTGTCGACGAAGCTAGTCGGCCAGCGCCGAGTTATCTGCGCATCTGTTTCTGCTGCTCTCTGTGTGTCGACGCCTTTGCTGGTCTGTCCGCCACCACCGCCGTCGCTGCCCCCGGTACCCACACCGCCGGCGCCCCCGACAGCGCTGCTTGCGTCTCCGTCACTCCTTCCTTTCTCACGACCAGCCCACGACACCCATCTGCTCATCGCATCCGCCGGGACCTCAGCGACACCCTACACTCGCCCCCCGCCCACGTCTCTGCCCCCGCCCGAGGACTCATTGCACGCAGAGTCTTCGAGCGCTCGCACCCCGCGTATCGCATGCCCGCCGTCGCCTCGTACGCCCCTCGGGGCCAGGCCACCCGCAACTCGAGTACGTCTGGCCCCAACTTTTTTTGGACGATGCTAATTTTTCACTGATCTTATCGCAGACCGTCAGCGCCCCCAGCGCGTCCAGATTTTCCGCAACGACAACTGGCCGCCGCGTCCACCTGCGCTCGATCTGCCCGTCCCGTCGTTCCTGACGCCGCAGAGCCCCGACTCGGACACGTCGCTCTTGCGCGGACTGCCTACGCCCTCGTTTGTCACTCCCGCTGATTTTTCCGACGCGGCGATGGACATCGAGCGCATGGTCGAGACGAACAACAATAGCAATAACGCTAAGACGGCCCCACCGCCGGTGCCGACCAAGGCCGTGATCGCCGCGAGCGCCGTCCCGCTCGCCGACTGGTTCGCCGATGTTGTCTGGGCCATCTATCTCGGGCGGAACAGCACCGTCGCCACCACGGGCGGTAACGCCGGCCTCGCGGGCGCAGACAAGGCCCCACCTGCCCTCGCCGCCTTTGTCCACGCCGTACTCTCTCAAACGCTCGCCAGCCCCCAGTGCGCGGCGCTCGGACTGTACTATCTCGTCCGTCTGCCCGTCAACTTGAGCTCGGTGAGCAACCTGCGCATGGGCGGTGCTCTGTGGAATGTCGGGCCCGATGCCGAGGGCCACACGTGCTATGCGAGTGTCCCGGACCGGGAGCGTGCTGCGCGCGCTGGGTTCGTGGCGGAGCTTTATGGCCAGGGTGTCGGGCCAGGTGGGGAGGATGTACCCTATCGGCTTGCGGCGCTGGCGCTCATGCTCGGTAACAAGTGGTTGGATGATCATACTTTTACGAACAAGACTTGGTGCGTTGTTTGCCCTACTTTTTTTGACGTCGCTGACGATTTTTTCACGCACTCTTTTTTCCTGGGGAAATTAAAATTAAAATTTTCGCCACGTCATGTTGCCACCCCCGCTGATTTCCCACATCTGCTATCCCACGCGGCGGCATTGTCTACTCGTCTCTGCTCCTATCTCTTGGGAACTGCCGTCGTCGCCTACACGTGTCGGCGCTTGGCTTCCCTTCTTTGCTTACAACGCGTTCCGCTCCTCCATATGGCTTGACGTGCTTTTCCTCGTTCTGTGCTGCGCAATTGGATTCCGGTACTCTAGGCACGAAGTGACTCACCTTCCACTCGCGTGCTTGACCGCCCTCGAACAACGCGCACTCGAGTGCTTCAACCATACGCTCGGCGTCGCCGATGCCGACTGGCGCTCGTGGCTCGGGGTCTTGCGCGACGAGGCTACGCATGCTGGTGCTGCTATCGTTGCCGGAGGGGAGGCAGTTGGAGTTAGTGCCCTGGCGGTGGACACGATGGAACGGCTGGAGCGTGAACGGGAGGTTCTCGTCTATGGAGTTGGTGCAGGTGTTCTGTCAACTGGAGGCAAGGGAGTGATTGGCGATCGCCGTGGTTCGTTTGGTTCCGGCCAGGTTCAGACTCATGTCCCGCCCGTCTCGGAAATGGAGCTCGATGAGCTCGAGATGGAGCAGGTTGAGATCGACATCGATCTCGATGATGGCGGTCCGGTGCCTGAAGAGCTGCGTCGGCCGGTCAAGGTTCGGCTTGGGACTGGAGCTGGAGTTGTTGGCGAGGGACGAGGTGCTGGAGGGTGGGTGGCTGGGGAGAAGTACATGCCCGAAGGCAGGATGGAGAAGAAGACTGGGGAGAAGCGGAGCGCGGTGGGCGACGGGCGGAGTGTCGAGCGAGTAGATGAATGGGAGCGTGCAGTCAAGGCGAGCGCGAACGAACATTGGCTTGCTGGGCTCTTGGAGGAAGACGACGAGCACGACGAGTGGACCTGGGCGCGCGAAGACGGCTGGCTCCAGTGGGACCGTGAGCGCGATCCGCCCGTGGAACGCGTCACTGCCGCTCGGGGCGGTTACGAGGCTGTTCAGCGCCCTGGGAAGAAGCAACTGTTTGTGGACGAGGACGAGATTCGGGTCAAGGGGAAAAAGGAACTGTTTGCGGTCGGGGCCGAGTACAGGGGCGGGAAGAGCGCTGGAGCAAGTGTGCCGAGGGTCGAGTTGTATGACGCGCAGCTGCAGGATGTGCGTGCTGGGGCTGGCGGGTACGAGCACTATGGCCAAGCCGGGTACGAGCATTACATGTACGATTACCCGACCAAGGGCGCGTACCACCCGTCTGCATACGAGGCGATTCCGCGCGACGCGATGGGCTACGATTCCGGCTTGGCCTATACGCACGGATACGATTGCCTCGGCTACGAGTACGCTGGCCAATGCTATGGCGGCTCGTACGTCCCGCGCCAGGTCCCTGTCCCAGTGTGGGTGCCTCAGCAGCAGCCCGCGCAGCACCGTGGGTCGAACGGGTGTATTTTGAGTTAGATGGAGAGTCATATGAGGTGTGTTGTTATCATTCGTCCGACAGGATTTAGGCTGACTGTTTTGGCAGATGTTTCGTGATGATAGGACGATGATTTCGTGTCGTGGGACTTTCTCGGCACAAGGATATCCCTTCTCCGCGTTCTGGACCGGCTCTTGACAATATACGGTCGTCTGGTCGCACACTATTTTTCGCCTCGGATTTAATTTAGACTCGACCCATCGCTCCCTCGCTCGCTGCGTCCCAAAAGGCCCTATAGCCAATGGACCTTTTGATCCATCCTTCCCTGTCGGCCGTTTATCTATGCCCATCTGTCTCCACACGTATGCAACTCCAATCCTCTGTATAGACCGACGACCCTCACTTTCCCACGACGCACGGACGATCTACCTCTGTTCTGAACCTGTTCTCCCGTTCCTAGTTGTTCCAAGATCCGCCAACGCGCGGCGGATTTTCGTAATGTTGTTGCTGTTTCTTTCAGCTTGTACATAAATTCGTTTGTGTCGGGGCAGGCAGCCGTTTTTTTTTTCTGTTCCTCTTCATCTGCGAATCCGCCGTCGCTCTTTGAATCGATCATCACCCACCCCACATTCGACGTTTATATCCCCACACACGGCGTTCATATACTCGTCCCTCCGCTTTTTTGATTTTCTGCTTTCTCCTTTCTGTCGATCCGTCGACATATCATTTAACGGCCTTACGTACTACTACTACTACTTATGCACGTGTGCCTCCTTTTGCCTCTGTCTGTCCTGATCTCGCTTGGCTTGTCGGTCCTGTACTAGAGAGATCTACTTGTTTGGGTGATTCGGAGACTGATGTGTGTTGGTGCATGTGTGTGCGTGTGTGTGATTTGGTGCTTGTGATATCGTTCTTTTATTGCCCGTTTTTTTTCCTTGTCGAGGCGGATGGTTATTTGCATTTTGTGCTAATGATATTTTCGTTGAGATGGGATTTTGGTTGTGTGAGGATGTGTGAGAAAGTGTTGGCTCGGTGGGTAGCATGAGAGTCCTCTTGGCCCATACTGGTATTTGTCTGTATCAAGTACTTGGTTTGCACAGAACAGTCGTTTACACCGAGAGACCATAAATCGATGGGATCTCGTTGGCGGACAAAACTTTGTCTCAGGACTATCATGCTGTGAGCGCTTAGTAAGTCACGTGCACATACCAAAAATAGTAAGTCACGTGCCACTTATCTTTTTCTTATTTTTTGGGGGGAATACATATTTTACGAGCTACATGAAGAGCGCGTCAAAACGGTCGAGACCAAGGCCAGAAAAAGAAGAGGGGAGAGAGGCAGCAGGCGGCACAAGGAAGGGGAAGCTACGAAAGTAGGTCACGTGCCACCTACCCTAATCGCCTTCAGCGCCTTCAAGTCACTGAGCGGTCTGCGATGGTGCAATTTTACACTTCTACAGGTGAAGTGATACAAAATTGGCCTTAATTTCGCTGGGCGACATTTAAACTCACACATTCGTAGCTATTGACCCCCCTGCGGTCATCTACATGGGAAAGGACAAGGAAGAAAGTAAACCCAGCGATCCTTGGATGTACGTTCAGCCGCCCTTGACGTAATAATTCGTATACACAGACGAGGATTTAATTCGGTACGGGTGGCCGCAAGATGTCTGGTTCCATGTCGACAAGGTATGGGTATACCATCATCCGAAATCAGGGGTTCATTTCTTGTCGCTGCGCAGCTCTCTTCTGCACATGTCTACCTACGACTTCCTCCGACAATCGAATCATGGGAAAATATACCACAAGAGTTGTTGGTGGATTGTGCGCAGTTGGTCAAGGTGCGGCTTAGACGCTCTTTACCGAGACTCGGGTGTCTCATAACGCGGGTTCCAGGCAAATTCGATTGAAGGTGTGTATTTTTTTCGCTAGGCAAACCACGTTGACCAATGCTGTCTAGGTAACAAAAAGGACAATTTGACGATCATTTATACACCCTGGGACAATCTCAAGGTGAATCTCATCCTACCTCAATTACGCTACCTGTATGAAATTCGGAGCACTGTAGAAAACGGGTGATATGGCCGTTGGGCAGGTGTCTTTTCATCGCAACGACCGAGTGGGTTCCCTTGTTATCTTCCTACCCCCATAACATCCGCAATGAACCCGGCTAGTTCTAGGTCAAGCGAGGTATTGCTCCCGCCTTTGCTCCGTAAACCACGGCTCGAACTCTTCTTCTTCCCGCCAGTGCACATTCCTGAACGAGTAAACGCGATTGTGAACCGACTGAACAAGACCAAGATTGTACGCGACGTTGACCACGAACAGGAAAAGGTCGATCGGATCAAGGCCGAGTCGGCCAAGCGCAAGGCTGCGGCAATCGAGCAGGTGAGTTGAACGAATACACGTGTGCAAGCGCTCAGACTTGGTGTTGCGGGCTTAGAAGAAGGCCGATGCGGAGCGGGCGAGGCAGCGCGAAGCGGAAAAGGCTGCACGGTCATATGACAACTTGTTTACCGGGGCGGAGGACGAGGACGAGGACGAGGATGGCCCTAAAGAGAAGAAGACGGGCATCGCATTGGAAGAAGATTTCATGTGAGAGTATGAATCTTGCAGAATAATTATGTAACAATACTCTGCTGCCACCTGTGTATAAGCACCTCATGTCGAAGCAGCAGCTTGAAAGTGAGAATGCCAGCGTAACAACCGATTCGAAGGACTCCACGGCAAGGCGGATCCTCGGTACGGCTTGACTCCGCGTTTAAACCGGGCGCAAATCATTCGAATGGTTCCGCCGTCTAATTTAGTTACCCATGTTGGGAAGCAGAGGAACTCCAGCCTTGGCTAAACACTTTAGCCTGTTTTCATCCACAACCTACTTCGACTTGCCCCATAGAGTTTCCCCGCCGGATCAAGCGTCGTCAGGTTAGCCCCCTGCTGACCGTGTTTTAGCGCTTCTCGCCGGTCATTTTTGCCAGGTAGTTGCCTGGATCTGTACTCAACTGCCGTTACAAGCATGGTTTGTTTTTGATCCTCTCGTCATATTAACCCCATTTGCAAGAGCCGAGATCACATCACCTACATTTTTGCGGGGTGAGCCGGGCACTCGTGACTGTGTTTCGGCTCGGCGTTATTCTACGCGCTTCCAAGGACGCTCACACAGCACTTCTGTTGCACAAGCTCGACTATGGCAAGCTGGCTATTTCCCCGGTTATTGACGAGCGCAACGTATAAAACAGCAATGCAGGACGCTCAACTCGTTCAAGCCACTCTCGGTTGTTCATTCGCTTCATTCAGCCCACACTTACTTTCACCATGCGCTTCACCGCTGCTGTCTTCGTATCCGCCTTGGCTGCCTCTCCGGTCGTCTACGGCCAGCTCGACGCCAAAATCAAGGCAAAGGGTGAGCATTTCGACATCATAACCCATGTTCCCATTACTGAAATATATACACTCGACGTCTAGGCAAGCGTTACTTCGGCACCTGCTCCGACTCGGCCCTTTTGTCCAACTCGCAGAACGCCAACATCATCCGGTCTGACTTTGGAGCACTGACCCCGGAGAACAGTGCTAGTGAGTTGCTGATATTTTCGGTACAAAACACAGTAGCTCATCCTTGCCTTTCAGAGTGGGACGCGATTGAGCCCTCGGTGCGTTCGACATTGGCCCTGGAAATATTATGCATATACTGACTTATTTCATCATTTCAGCGCGGCAACTTCAACTTCGGGGGTTTTGATACCTTGGTCAACTTCGCTCAG
>WSTK01000234.1:0-44733 GCA_019616945.1 Ceratobasidium sp. 414
TGGAAGGCCAACAAACCGGATGGGTGGATCAACTTCACTCTGATCTACCATATCCCTCGTAATAGGATCTCGGATTCGATGAAGTGCAGCCATAGTGGATCGCCAACCCCATCCATCCATAATATTTCCAAGGGGTTTGTTATGGTCCAGCTCATGCATCCACTCTTGACTGGACACTGGTGCTGTTAGTTGCTCATGATCATCATTCCCAGTCCGCCAGGTCTGCATCAACTCAGCCATCCCAGCCTGGCTGAGCATGTGGCGTAACCAGGCAATCGGTGATGCATATGGGTAAGTGAGATTCGAAATTCGACGCCGACCCCCAGAGGCTAGAGTCCGAATAGTAAACAAAGTTCCTTCACATCCCTCATTCAAGCAGTGCTCGTTGTCGGTCTCTCGGATGTACTCAGGTGAGTACCGTCGTTTACAGGCCGGGCACAATGTAAACGTAGTTATAATGTCGTCAGTGTTAACACCCAGCCGACGTTCCACAGTCCCGATGGTCTGTGCCATCTTCGCAGTCTGCTCAACCGTAATGTCGGGGTGCGCGGAAATGGTTCGACGAGCCGTCTTTAGTTGGTGCTTCAGCGCTCGGTGAGTAGCCCCGTACAGTGTCTTTTGCACAAGAGTATCAATGTATGCGTTACGAATCAAGTCTGGCTCTCGGAAAGCCGCACAGAGAGCGTCTGGGTCGTCGTCGGCACCGCCAGCGTCGGGCTGATCTTCGGGATCGTCCGGCTCAATGTCGTCGGGCAGCTGAAATCGAGGCAAAGCTGCAGCGGCGGGGTCAACGCCCCGGTGACCATCGTTCGGTAAGCCAAAATCGACACCATCCAGCTCTTCTTCCAGTCCGAGTCCAAAAATTCCCCCATCGTTTCTAGCACCATCGCCTTGAACGTAACGGTGACGGTCTTCTTCCTCGTCAAATAACCGGTCGAAGTCGTACTCGCGCGCCAGTTCCTCGGCTGCGGCTAGGAGTTCGGGGTCGACGTCGGCAGCCATTGGGCTATCAGGCCTACGAAGGTCGTTTTGGGGTATTGGCGGTAAGTCATTGCCAGGATCGAGGGGCAGTGGAGGCACAGCAGGTAAGTCTATTTCCATGGCGTCACCGTCTTCAGCGCCACCGAAAACAGGAGACCCCAACTCGAAAGGATCCCGCACTAGCTGTTGGTCGGGGCTCGAAGGTGGCGAAGCAGAAGGATTGGGTGGGCTGGGGGAGTCTACTTCAATGCGGCTCGGTCCTGCATCGCCATGCGGACCGGCTTGAGCGCTGTCAGCTCGCCGTGGGTAGCGAGTCCGGTGATCTTCGATTGTTCGAGCTTTCTGCTTGGCCTTTCCATCGCATCGAGCACAGTAGCATAGCGCGTCGGGTTGATCTTTATGGTGAGACTGGAGCCCAAATGGCCGCCGTCAGTACTATCAACGCAGGGCTAAATAAGACGTACTCGGCGTTGTCGCTTTGCAGCAGGGTCTTCCATTGTTAAATCAAGTTCTCCAAGGCAAGTGTTCGGGCACGAGTAACGCGTTTGAGCTCAACGAATGCAACTGGGTAGTGATAGCGCAGCTGCAGTGGCGGCGTTCAAATCAAAAGTACTTAAGACGCGGCGCGTCTACTTCACTGATGGATGACACAGCCCCGCTAATATACCAATTAAGGATACATTTGGATCAACGCAGGTATCCAAATATGTGTATATATGTGCCAGACCATGGATATCCAATATAGAATGAGTATTTAACTTATTAATTCTATCAACAGAGGGCGGCCTAATTCGTGGAAAGCACAATTATATCCAGTTTATTCACATTATGTGCACATAATGTTGAGAATCCGCAGCTACGAGTTCCTGTGTCTGCGCTTGTAAGAGTTTAAGAAAACCATTCGCATGGTGCGCAGAGATTAAATAAGTGGTCAAGAAGGGCACATGAATGAACGCACGTGATGTGGATTGGTCCTGTGCATAACCATGTAATTTATCGCCCACGAAAATGGCGCTGGTGACCCCTAACGGAATACGATCTCTGGCACCATGCGTATAATACCCTGTCCACCCAGGGTCGGGCCCGGCTAGGCTCGTTTATAAATCTCGAAATCGATTATCCGAGATACCTCATTACCCTACCCAACCTCCTCCCCTCATCTTCTTTCCCCTCCACACTCAGTCTAACCACCCGGCGCATTTGGCTCGGCTCCATTGCTTACCCAAGTAGCACGACACACTCGACGGTTCACGCTCTCCAGACACTGCGCTTGCATGCTTAACTAATAACTTATCCGATGATAGATGCCCCATTCTCTATCGGGTCCTTCTCCTCGCGTGCTTGGTCTGCCCTAACCTCGATGCGTGTGTCTGCCCGCACCTCAGTCGACACCATTGACCAGCCATCCGTTGCCCACTGCAATATGTTCTCCCACTACGTAGCACCTATACTATTAGTCTCAGTGCTACTCTTTTGGGCGCGACTTCACAAATGCATCCAACGCCAGCCTGTTAATATTGCTTCAACCCCCGGGCCTGTCGCAGATCTCGTTCGCAGCTTGCCATCATTGGTCGGCCCCAATGCTGCGTTTGAGCCGGTATGGTGGTTACCCAGGTGTGGATGGACGATCTCACCCTTTTATCCGCTTAGTTCTGACTTGATTGTACAGTGGTGATCTTCAAACTATTTTCTGTTCAGTCGGAAATTTTAAGAATGTTGACCAGATCCGGTATGAACAGTGGGTGTACTTGTTATAACATATATGCGTCCCTCACATCGTTTTAGGAAATTCATCCAGGTTCCCGACAACGGGGCACTTGCGCTTGACTTCACTGCAGCATCTAACGTTGCCGAGTCCTCACCAGTTGCTGTTGTATTGCGCGGGCTTACTGGGGGGTCTCACGAACATTATATCCGCGCTCTTTTGGCCGATTTGACCTCCCCCGCTGTCGGTTTCCGGGCTGTTATCGTCAATGCACGCGGCTGCGCCGGCGCTCCCGTCACCAGTCCCCGACTTTACCACGGTGGAACCACCGACGACTTGCGCTGCGCCTTGCTCTACATCCACGCCTGCTTCCCATCGGCCCCCCTCGTCGGAGTTGGGTTTTCTGTTGGCGCGAATATGCTTGCCAAATACCTAGGTGAAGAAGGATCTGCTAGTGCACTCAGTGCAGGTGTATGTCTCGCAAACGTTTGGGACTTTGCAGCTGGCATCGGGCATATGGAGCAAGGCAGCTTCATGCAACGCTACGTATACAGTAATGCGCTCGGCTCTGCGCAGCGGGCACTCTATCGCTCGGCCGCATACGCCCTGGAGGACGTCGCGGAACATTGGCGTTTATCCGAGGTCTTCCGAGCCCCTTTTTGCGGGATGCGCTGGGTCGATGACCGGGTTGCGAGCCAGATGGCTGGGTGTAAGGATGCAAAAGAGTACTACGAGCGGAACAGTTCCTCCAAGTTTCTTAGCGGTGTTCGGGTACCCCTTTTGGGTTTGAATGCATGTGACGACCCGATTGCGGCCAAGACTATACCTTACCGGGCTGCTTGGACAAACGAATACTTTGTGCTTGCGACGACCGAGGGCGGAGGGCATCTCGGGTGGTTCACGCGACAGGGCGGCTAGCTGAAACGCTGGTACACGCGCCCCGTTGTCGAGTTCCTGTCTGCTGCTGTTGCAGTAAGTGCTGATACTCTGGTGTCAAATCATTCTGACATTTGTGCTATTTCAGACTTTCACTCCTAACGCCACCAATATCCTGCCCGCGGTGCTTGGTCACGACGGCATGCTGAGAGAGGCTGAACGCCGGAGATCGGGTACCGAGAAATCAGCAGTGGTGAGATCCCTGCTCACATCTGGCGTCATGCCAATGCGACGTCATTGAGCAATAAGGGATGGTAGGAAAGTACGGGACGGTCTTCCGGCTTGGTGCTGCGTCTAAAAGCTTATTTGGATCTAGGTTATTACATGCACTCTTTTCGGGACACTTTGTGCTCGTTCACATTGTTCGCTCTACGTAGTAATAATCCTGTTTGCCTTTGCTCAGAGTCATCTGACCAGAATTGCAGGGAGATGCGGGATGCTTGCGGAATCACATGTCGTCGCATATTCTTAGCGCTCAGTGCACGTGATTCCCCAACGAAAGACACCTGTTTCTCAGATCCCCACCGCACTCATCTCAGCCCGGTCGTCTCCAACCCCCCATAATCTGCTCTTATGTATCTCGTACGCGGTATTGTTACTGCCGCGACTGCTCCGTACCAGATCTACAAGGACCTCAATCCGTCAACTCTCACAGGTGCGATCGACGTCATAGTTGTCGAACGTCGAGCAGAGGATGGCAATGCGGAGCTCGCGTGTAGTCCATTCCATGTGAGGTTTGGAAAGTGGCAGGTTTTGTTGCCCGCAGATAAGAAGGCAAGTGGGGTTCCCTTTTTGGGCTGTGTGCAGTCGACTGGCCACCAGCAGCCGTAGTTTCGCCGGTTTGATCCCGTTTTCAAGGAATTCGGGTGTTCGTCCACAAATACACGCAACACTGAAGTTAACAAATTTATTTGAACAGGTTTCCGTATTCGTCAATGGGAAACCCATACCCTTTGACATGAAGATAGGAGAGGCCGGTGAAGCCTTCTTTGTCTTTGAGACCGATGAAGAGGTTCCTGAAGAACTCATGACAAGCCCTTTACTCGAGCCCGTACGTCTTGGTCAGAGCTCAAAAATTGTAACAGGAGCCGACCGTCCAGCGGGTAGATTTGGTGCTAAGAAGGCGCGCGCAGAGGAAGAGCGATTGTTGCTAAACGACGTAGTGGCGTCCAGTGACGAGGGCCCAAGGTCGGGAGCCACATCAGTAAGTCACGCATTCTACTCATTCGTTGATATGCTTGGGTTAACAAGCCATCTGTTTAGGACCAGGAACCAGAGTTTCTGGATCTATCCGAACCATCAGCACCAAGGCCTCGAGGGTATTCACCCACTCCATCGCTTTCACCTCCTGCGTCTACCAGCACCCTTGCATCCTCAACATTTCCTATTTCCACTCCACCAAATGAGCGTGGGTCTTTGCCACAATCCTTCCTGTCTAAGACCTTGAAAGCGACGAAGGCCGTTGCCCATATTGCGGCGGAAGAGATCGGAGAGAAGAGGGATGCAGCATACGATCTTCTGAGATATGGAAAAGAGCTGGGAGAGGTTGAGGGAGTGGACGCATCTGACGGTGTGGATGAGCAGGAGGCGGCGAAATTGCGCGAGGCTGCCCAGCCACCGGAAATCCGATATACCCAAAACGTCGTGCTCGACATGGCTGGGTACCATTCCAAGTCTCAGGTGGAGGGTGATAGCGACAGTCTTACTGAGCCAGAAAGTCGTGAGTATGGCTATCCCTCTACATCTACGGTCACTGAGGTTAGTTGCGGCTGCAGCACCGCAACCTCGACGACCGTCTCTGTCTGTACGACAACCATCCAGTGCGACAAAAGCTAGGTAGGTCTGTTTTATCGTAGCAAGTGTCTTAGGGCTAAAGGTTTGATTATCTGCTTAGCTTATCTTCCATGCAAGCTTCTTCCGGTCACTCTATGCGTGGTAAATCGGAGCCCCCAGAAGAGCGCTTGGTTCCTTCACAGAGCGGCTACAGCTGGGAATGGGGCGCGATGCCAAAACTGTCCAAGGACATCAGTCCAAGCGCCAGTACCATCCGAGGTAACTCCTCGCCAAGCGTTAGCACAATTCTTCTCGACGAACCTTGTACACCTCCTTCGGAGCATATCGGACACGGCCGTCTACCAGGAGCTGGGGCCTCCCGGCCCGTGTCTGAGCCGGACTCGCTTTTTGGCGGTGGTGGGCGACTTGTTGATGGCAACCTGGAAAGCGGGGAGTCGATAGCAATGGAGTACGATGGGATCAGGCGCCTCGCTTTCGACCTAAGCCTGTGTGGGCCTATCGATTCTTCTGTGGATCCACCAGAGGTTGCGAAAATCTTCGCGGGTTCCAAACTAACGCTCCAACGACTGGTCGAGGATGCTGCGGCGGTTCACGACGAAAAACTAGTAATCCGATGGGATGACAAGTACATTTCTAGAACAGATGGGACGCCTCTGTTCGACGCCCTCGTTGCGTGGCGGGACAATACGTTAGCTCAGAGGGCTTCGGCTTCGCTAAATTCTCGAAGGAGTCGTTCGAGCTGGCTTTGGTGGGGGCGGAGTCGTAGTGATAGGACCGGCAAGACTGGCGGGGACTTTAGTGAGGGTAGGCAAAGGCCAAGTCTGCCTGGTCCGCCTTCTGCTCCGGCTGGTTTGGAGCTGGTGCGTCTTACCGTGTCGTTGTTGAATAATGAAGGTTGACGTTCTATGCAGGACGGTCTACCCAATCGAGCTGCGTCCCCTCCCGCGTCTCCTACCAGCGAGGAGCCTGAACGGGCGCTTGGGAAGCACTATGCTAAAACGTTGCGTTTAACCTCGGAACAGCTCGTAAGCCCCGTGCCTGTTTGTGCGGGGCGCTCGGAGAACTAAATCATAATTGGTACCAGAAATCTCTCGATCTCAAGAAGGGCGCGAACAGCATTACCTTCTCCTTGTCTTCTGGCGTTGTCGCCTGCACGGCGCGTATATTTCTTTGGGATGCCCACGACCAAATAGTCGTGTCTGATATCGATGGAACTATCACCAAGTACGCATACCTTCAATTTTCTGCATTCAGCTCAACCTCATGTTTGTGTTGTGCGCAGATCTGATGCCCTCGGTCACGTTTTCACCATGATTGGTCGTGATTGGACGCATCTCGGAGTCGCTAAGCTCTACACAGATATTGCACGCAACGGGTACAAGATTATGTACCTGACCTCGCGCGCAATTGGGCAAGCGGATTCGACAAGGGATTACCTCAAGGGAATTAAGCAAAATGACTTTCAGCTGCCCGAGGGACCGGTGATCATGAGCCCCGATCGGTTAATGGCCTCGCTGCATCGGTACGTGCGAACCATATTTTTCGAGAGGATAGATTGACACGTGCGTTTGCCAGGGAGGTGATTATGCGGAAACCCGAGGTGTTTAAGATGGCTTGCCTGCGCGACATCCAGCGCCTGTTTGGGAACGAATATCGAGATCCGTTTTATGCGGGCTTTGGCAACCGGATTACAGATGCGCTGTCTTACCGTAGTGTAAACGTCCCGAGCGACCGGATATTTACTATTGATTCCAGTGGGGAGGTCAAGATGGAGCTCCTGGCGCTCACGGGGTATAAATCGTCGTAAGCACTGCCCCTTTTCCACATGGCAAACCAAAGATTGAGGAGGGCGACTTCTAGATACATCCATATGACAGATCTGGTTGACCAGATGTTCCCTCCGATCCACAGGCGGTGGGCACCCGAGTACACCGATTTCAACTTTTGGCGAGCACCCTTACCCGATATTGAGCTTCCAGACCTAAGCCCGCCGTCCCCTGCGCTCTCGGCGCATTCTGACACCTCAGGCGGGAGCCGGCTCGGCCGCTTTGTTAGCCTCGGCCGAACGGCATCGCGTGCATCATCGATTGATGCTGGGCGCCAGGTGGACAAGGACAAGAACCGAGATTCGGCAGGAGATTCGGAGCGCCGGCGGACGACGTCGCATCCCGGGACGATGCTGAAAGCGGGCGCTGCCGCTGTGCGACCGAGTAGCCCTTTGACTGGCCCTGCGACCAACGCGGAAGACTTGGATGCAATCTCCGACGCCGAGGGACGCATGCAGGGCGGGTGGGGTGTCGATCGGGAACACAGACGCCGGATGAGTTTTGACAGTATGCCTGGGTCGTTTGAAGAGCGGAGATGGGTACACGATGGACTTGATGAAGAGGACTCGGACGAGCTCGCGACACAGGACCCGTTGGATGACGATGATGAGGAGGGAGACGAGGGAGACGATGAGCATGACGACGACGACCGAGATGATGAGCCTCACTTTGACACACTGGCCGCGGACGAGATGGAGGATACACCGTTCTTATGATTTTGCCTAATCAAGACAAGCAGCAGCACACACTCGAACCTTTTTGAATTCATTTATCATTTACGCATAGTACACAGGGTTCGTAGACCTGTAATTATGATCATGTTACTATGCTATCATGTTTTGCTGTCAATTAATGGCGCTGGTTTCAAGGGGTCAGAGTTACCACTGTGAAGGTTATTCCTTTCCCATTGGCTTGGTGCGAGCGTGGACGAGCATGTGGAGAACGCGTAACCGAGTCTAAAAAATACACCGAATCTACCAGTTGGATCTGTGAAAGAGCCAACCCAAGCTACGGCCCACCGCAATCTACCAGTCCTCCCACTCGTCATCCTTCTTTGCTGGGGCAGCCGGTGCTTTCGACGCAGCAGGTTTGGTACCAGCAGGTGGGGCATTACCAGTTGCTGACCAGCCCTCGTTCCAGTCATTGTTGTCCCAATCATTAGCCTTATTCGTTCCAGCTTTGGCACCAGTGTCGTGGTCGTCATCCCTATATGAATCCCATCCACTTGCGCCAACCCCCCCAGCTTCATCCACGCGGCCATACCCACCGTGCCCACCAGGTCCACCAGCCCCGCCACGTAGACTGGACCAAGCGCCCGACGCAGTACTTGCAACGTCCACACCCAACTCCTTCCTCGTCCAGTCGTTTGCACCCCGTCCGAGCTCGGCGGCACGGGAAGTATACTGATCGACCACTGCTCTGAGTGCCGGGTCGCGCGCACGTTCGAGTCCTGGCTGGACGACTGATTCGTTGGCTGCGCGCGCGGCTGTCGTGACGAGGGTGGAGAGGAACCCCCAGCCCTTTGCGAGCGCTGCACCCGGATCGTTTTGGATGTCTGAAAGCGTGGGTGCGGCCGCGCTTGAAAGTCCAAAGTTGGGGTTGGAGGAGTTGGGTTGGGGGGACGGGGTTGACCCAAAGCCGACATAGCGCCCGCCTTGGGATGGCGGAAGGTTGTCGGGACGTGATGCATTGGCCTAGAAGTGCAGAATTGAGCGCTGAATTAAAAGAAGATAGAAATATAGACACCTCTCCCAGAGACGAGAAGTATGTTTCGTTTGCTGCCTTGCGATCAACCGGTGTAGGCGCTGGGGACACGGAGGTATCTCGGCTGTTTCCTGCAGACAAGCCGCCCCTTGTATTAACTCTCGCTTTTCGGAGCGTGCCAGATGAGGCCGTGTCTGAAGCCGTTTCGGTGGGAAGAGATGGAGCCCAGGGTTGTCCAGCGAGCTTCGCAGTGAGCTGAAAAAAGGGCTGGTATCAGATCTAGAAAAGAGAGGGAAAACGAAGCGGACCATTTCGCGATACTGAGTGGTAGCCCAGCAATGATACTTGTCATGAAGAGGCATGCCCTCGTGGAATCCGCCGGCTTCCTTTGGCTCATATTCCTTTAGGAACGCCTTGAAAGGGCCATTGCCACCGATCTACCAGTTTCATATAACAATCAGGACGGGGACAAATGTTGCTAAGTCGACGCACATGCATACGGGCGAGCTGGTCGCCCGACCAAGTGTCCATTGTGCAGCTCCGCACAAAGCTATAGGCAAGTCACAGGGTGACAAGGCATCCGGATGAACGATCGGAAGGCAGGGGACAGGTAGAAGTGGGTGTCACAACGGTTGTGAGGGACACAAAGAAGAGGACGTACGAGATGTGAACGCCGAAGCCCTAGCGTGAGGTCAGAGTGCTAAGTGCGCGCGGGGGTAACTAGGAAAGGCAAGAGGCTACGCACTCTGTGGACACCTGGGATGGAATCAGTGATTAATCTCCGGAGATAAAGGGACACGTACCTGCACAACTGAGACAGATGAATGCAGCAACACCCAGACTGGCCCACTGTGGGTTCGGAGCACCACAGTCGACGCAGACTGGACACAGGTCAGTGGGGCGCCAAAAGGAAAGGCGCGAGGGACAAACGTTTGTTGTCGCCAACCTTGGTGAGCTCGAGCAGCTCCTTTTTCGCGTAGGCAGAGTCGGCCATGGGGTGGTGGGTGGGGGTGAGCTGTCGGGCTAAGCGCCGGAATTTGAAATGAAATCTGGATATGGCAGTCGGGCCAACAATGTGCGGGCGTTTGAGAACTGTGATTTTGAGTTGGCCGTCCACGCTGGGGCAGTGACATTGCGACGTCCGACTGGTCGACTCCATCGCAGCTGGCGTTTGGCAAACACGCGCAGCCGCTGCCTAATTGTCTCTGGTCGATCCCGAGCCGGCCCGCACACGGTGTTGCCGCTCCCCTTTTTAGAGCAGCAGCCACTGATGCTAACTTACCACTAGGCACCACCCTACCAAGATTCCGTCGGGTGGGCCCCGCACTTTGCGTTCGCCAATACCCCTTCGCAAGACCGATTAGAACCACTGCAACTCGACTCCATTTCCAAGCTAGTTCTCTACCCAATCCGTCGTGAGTCCACTAGTTCTCCGCCCCCTTCCCGTGCGATTCGTATTTGCCTGGCCCCTGCGCGGTACTTCTTCCCCCCACCCACGTCTCTGTCGCCTAGAGTCGCCCTTCTCCTTTCTTGGCCTGAGCTATGACATAGCGAGCGCCTCTCCTTTCACCCTTCTCGTATCCACCAAACACTCCCCTCCGCCTCATAAACTATTGCCGACGCACCCTAAAAGCGCCAGCGCGCGTCTGCGTCCAGCCAACGGTTTCCTGGGCTTTTCTGAAAAATTCTTGTCTTGCGCCTCGCCTTGCATTCTGGGCTAGCTTCGCGCTCTCCAAATTTTTGTTTTATTTACACTCTATTCCGATGCAGTCCTCTGTGTCTGCGCCACGGACGCGCAGCAAAAAGACCTTCAAGGCGCATGATCCCATGAACCCCCCAGGCGCGCAGATGGAGTCCTGGGGCAAATGGCAAGGCAACCTGTAAGCCTCCCCATTGCACCTGCCACCCTCACCTACACCTGTATTTCAGACACTATTCCCTTCAGGTCGTGCAGCACCCACTGCGTGCACGCATGTGTGGTTTTGGAGACAAGGCGCGTTTTGGCTCTAAAATCTAACGCACGCATTGATTTACCGGCTTCCTCGTGTCCAGGACCGAAGACCCTTGGCACCGGCCGCTGTCGCAAAGATGGTAGTCCAACGCCAGGATGACAGCTTTGTAGACGCCGAGTGAGTGGTATCTTTTTGACTCAAACGATCACCCGTCCTCTGACTTCTACTCGTGTCACGCTCTGAATTTATCTACCCGACGGCTGCCCTAATAGCGAGATTGATATCGCATTTTTCTTAGTAACCGTCGACCTCTGGTCGGAATCCGGCACTGAAGAGATGAACCTTGTGCTCCATCCGTCATCGGGCGGTCACGCAACCAACTCATACCCGAGCCGTCGTATCAAAAGGCCCCCCACCACTGCATACAACATTCCACCGCCCACCACATCCTACGACCCACAACCCTCGACCTCGAACGCAGTCCCAGCAGGCTACCCACCTCGCCAAGAAAGCGGATATCCGCCTAGGGGATCCGATGACGCCTCAGGCTACTCCCAACGCCAAGACGCTACTGGGTACCCACCCTCTAGGCCTGAAGGTGCGGCCTATCCCGGACGTCCAGAGGTATGTCGGCTGGGCGCTCTGCTGGCGACAGCACCCTGTTAAAGCTTTGTTTCTCCCACCCCCCGTGTAGGGGCCGCATACACAGACTCAATACTCGGGCGGATATGACGAACAGCGCGGCAACTGGGCGCCCCCCTATCCATCAGGCGGCGGCGCAAGTAACGCCCCTCCAGCCCCGGGACCAGGACCAGCTCCTCCGGAACATGCGTCGTATCAAACCCTACCGTCGATTGGTACCTTAATGTCATCTCCAAGTCCCCACCCACAGCACGCCCCTCCTCCTCCTCATCCGCACCAGCGCCCGTACCCCCCTGGCCCGCCACCGCCCCAATGGGGCTACGGTGGCCAAAACCAAGGGTACATCGATCCATCGTTGCAGCAGCCCCCACACCCACACCCACATCCTCACCACCCGCCCCCCGTTCCTGCCCCCGGGCCAGCGTATCCCGACGAAAGCGGGTATCCGAGCGGTGCAGCAGGAACTTCCTACTATGTACAGACGCCTGCTGCGTTGCACGGTGCTGCCACCGCAGCTCAGCACGATGTCGGGCCAGCCACCGTGGGCGGACAATATACCCGTACACTTGTGGGGCCATTATCAGCTAACGCATCTAGACTAGTCGATGCAGAAGACCAGCCTGGAATCTTTTTCCTCTTCCAAGACCTATCAGTGCGAACCGAAGGTGAGAGACAGCGTTCAATTGTTCAAGCTGGTGCCAGAGTTGACAAACCTATTTCATATGGTTCATAGGGACGTTTAGGTTACGCATGAGACTGATGAATGTTGGCGCGTAAGTTCATTTACCCATTGTTCTTTCCTCGCATGTTGACTTGAAACTACTCGCTTTCTGGATGATCGATTCATGCGCTGACAGACACCCGGCTCCCAATGCTCATGCCACGCACGTCACGACCACGTCTGCCCCCGTACTCGCCCAAACGTTTACTCAACCCTTTACTGTCTATTCCGCGAAACGCTTCCCTGGGGTACCCGGTTCGTGCCACATACCGCGGCTCCATTTCATTTACAAGGGAGCTAATCAGACCGATCCCCCATTGTTGCTCCTATAGAGACAACGCCACTGTCGGTGGCATTTGGAACACAAGGCCAGAAGCTTCCACTCAGGAACCGCAATCCTGGCGCATCATCCAAAAAGAGGGGGCGCAAAGGCCGTGGGGGTGGAAGCGATTCCGAGGGGGATTCGGAAGGCGGAGACTCGGATGACTCCCAAGGGAGCAACTAATGTTGGATCAATACACATACTCGCGGACTCAGATTAGTCTTTCTTGTCTTGGTTTAATTATGAGTGGTTACAGTATGCATAGATTAGATGCGTGCAAATTTGGTCAGACATGCAAGAAAAAGCGACAGCTACATGCGAGTCAATTCAATCGAGTCTGGTCATTCAGACGTAAAGGCTGTGTCCTGATTATCGAATACAAAATTCCGCACCCTGGTTAACGCTACCAGACTCGCGTGCAACGCATTGGGACTATCCTGCTTGATGCGATCCAGGATCCCATAGGCAGCCTCTGAATGCACTTCTTCGACCGGCGACGGCTCGTGTGAGGCTGGCCTCCTCGCGGTGACCATCAGGCCTCGTTTCAGTTGTCGGGCGGCCATGGCTAGCTCCACGAGTGTTCGTTCGTGCGGAGTCCACAAGTTATACGCAGGCGAGATCTGATGTAAGATGTGCAACGAGTGGACCATATCAGTTGGATCGGTCTCTTCCTCTTCGAGCATGCTGTCCACGCCGCGCTCGGTGAGTGAACGCATAACGCGCGGGCGTTCACGAGGCTTGACAATCGTTGTCTCGTTGGCCTTTTCAGGTTTTGGCTCTTCGTCCTCGGTCAGCAGCGAGGGAGATGTACGGTTGCGAGCTCGGATCGCCCGGTCGGTATACTGGCTATACGGAATCAGCACGCGTTCGACGACTTCGAACGCACGCTCCGGTTCTCCTGCCCGAACGAGCGCGACTGCCAAATGGTTCCAGTTGTGCGAGTCAAATGAGAACCCGTCCTTCTTGGCCATCTGCCATGCACGTGCAATGTCCTGATGTCGCCCAGCGTGAGACAAAGCGTCGATATATATGGATAGTGCAATTGAGAGCACGTTAGAGCGTCGACTCGTGATAGTAGCTGGCGCCCCGGACTTCTGGGTCGGCTCAATCTGGGCGTGGTGGTCTTTGACTGCAAACTTGTACAGTTGTTCCCATGCTTCGGTCACTGAGTCGATGTCCCCAACACGCCGATAAGCATCCATCAGAAATGTGAAGGACTCGACCGTAGGCTCCGCCCCAAGTTCGAGCATCGCGCGGAATTTGGCTTCGACCTCAAGCGGGTGCAGCGAACGCCCATGCGCCACGAGTAAAGGGGCAAACACGGTCATAATTGGGTCGCCGCGCACACTTGTGGCTTTTCTCCATCCCTCAGCCTCATCAGGGCTCGATTCCAGAAGCGAGGCCATGAATTTTTCTGCAGCCAGCAGGCTCTCCTCGGTACGTTCGCTCGAATATGCGCTAAGGATTACGCGAAAAGACACCGCTGTTGGTTGGATCCCCCGGGCTTGCATTTCCTCGTATATGGTCTTGGCCTGGATCTTATCGCCGTTGCGCAAATAACCTCCCATCATGAGCGTGAGGATGTACACGTTGACGGGGTTGTACTGCTTCGTGGCTGTCTGTTCCAGCTCGTTGAATGCGTCCCAAGCGGCGTTCATTAGGCCGACGTCGCATGCGGATTGGATGAGCATAAGATAACTTCGGGCGTTCGGGCGAAGACCATTTTTTTTGATTTTGTCAAATGTGCGAGAGACGGCGGAGAACGGCGCGCCCATATAGACATAGGCCTTGAGTACGTTGTTCATGGTATCGATCTCTGGGCGTAGATTGAACGATTTCATCGAAACCATCCAGTCGAAGACGCGAATAACACCCTGCCACGATGCTGCGTTGATGTGTGCACTGAGCAAGCTGTTGAGCAGCTTCCGGTCAGGTGAAAACCCAGGCATTGCAAGTGCGTTACGTATGACTCGTTCCGCGCTTTCCGGATCGCCTCGCCTAGCATACATGGACACCAACGTCGTGATGGTTCGCTCATCGCGCTTGATACCCAACTTCTGCATGCGTTTTAGCACCCCTGCGACGCTAGTGATGTCGTTTCGGAGTGCAAATGTCCGTAAAATCATGTTGTACAACGGTGCGTCAGGGACGATCCCTGATTTCGCCATACGTTTGATCCATTGAGACGCACCCGCCTCATCCCCAGATCGCGCAAATGCTGAAATAACCGCAGAGTAATGGTAGATGTTTGGTTTGGCAGTCGATTTTCCCGAACCCGGTGGGAATAGCTCGTTGAAACGTGCCACAGCACGCTCCTTGTTGCCATGTACTGCATCAGCTTGAAGGAGTAGCACTTGGTCGATCTGATCCGCAAGCTGGAGCTGGTTCATGAGGTTGTATACGTCCTCCGCCATCGCCGCATCACCCATCGCTGCTGCGAGGCGCATTCGAAGTCGATAGTGGGTTTTGCGGTCAGACGAGTTCCTCGCGTCAACGTCTAGTGCCTGTAAGGCAATCGCAAACTGCCCGTCCTCAATGAGCACACCAATTGTCCTCCATAGTAGAATTGGTGGAATTGTAACACCAAGCTTTGAGACCAGCTCGTACGTGTTGACAGTTTCTGGTGCAAGTTGGCGGTTGGTGGCAAAGGCAAGAACCAGTAATGCTAGACATTCACCTCGATTGCGCTCCCAGTGCGAGAATCGATCGGAGAACCATAGCCACAGATTAGTTTCACTGGATAAGCTCTTCCAAACCACTTCTGTGAAAGAAGACGCCTCCTGAAAAGCACCTGGATATTGGCGCGTAAAACCAACGTTCTGGATGAGAACTGGGTAAACCACGTCCCAATAGTCAATCAACATTTCACATATCTCGGTTAGATCGGATAGGGCTTGAACGACAAAGCGAACAGCTCGAAGTCTAGCTGCTGGAAAGGTAGGTGTATCAAGCGTTTTGTATGAGCATAGGGTATCCAGTTCGGCACGCGCATCTGCCACAGAGCTACGATCGTACAAGAGGGCACGTTGCACCCGCACAGATGCAAGCTTGACTATGGCCGCATTCCCGAGATGTCGTCGGGGTGTCGACAAATAGTCTAGGATGGAGTCAAGTCGTGGCAGTCGCGGGTCCAGCTCTCCACATGAGGATACCCGAAGTGTATCCTGAATAGCATTCGCTAAGGCCCCAGCGAAATGAGTTATGAAATACGTAGGGACAAGGTAGATCAGACCGCTTGATTTTATTTCCTCCCAGAGTGACCATGCTGTTTCACCAGACAAAGCTCCGTAGTCCAGACCAATTAGCTGCTGCACAAGAACCGGCAAAGGACGCTCGCTTGTGGGGAATGTGTGGGCGGGACGCTGCTCATCTTGGTCCCTTGCAGGTAAGGGACCATCGGAGGAGTTGATAGATGAATTAGCCGAGCTATCCAAGGTTGCATCCTGGTCATTAACCCCTTGCGTTTGAGAAGTATCCGGTGGCACTAAACCATCCCATCAAGCCCCACATTAGGCGGGAGTGAAAAATATATAGACAGGGGCAATAAATTCTCACATTTCCCAAAACTCTGATTTGCCCCATGTTCTTCCTGATCCTCGCCTTCGACTCTCCTGCCTGTCCCATCTGGATCGAGAGCCGGCTTGTTAGGGAAGGTTTGGCGTGCTGGATTGTGAGAACTGCTAGTATAGTATCTGTAAGATAGTCTCGCAGCGATCGAGGTCAACGAGCCCTGGGAGTACGTGACTCTAAAAGACACGAGACCTCCGCAAGGCACCGTGGCATTTTTTTGAGGAATTGATCGTTGTACAGCTCGAGAGTCTGAGGGATGCGAACAACAATGTTCTATGGTTATTCGTTTATTCGAGAGCTTAGTATTTTTGGCTCACATTTTTCACGCTTTATACCCCCACATTTGAAAGATGCGCGCCTGAACGCCCCTGTTACAAGAGGACAGGCGGATTCTCTAAGGGCAGACAATAGGCGACCACGGCGAGTGTATCCAGATGAATGATTTGTGTGAACAGATTCATGGAGATTGCTGAGCCAAACTCTCACAAGAGACGCAATGCTGAGCAGTCGCGTGTGTGCAGAATAAGCATTCGGCGATGGGATCCTTTGCTGCCCTAGCATAAACTCCACAAGCTCTAGAATAGACAGGGTTTTGTGCGATAATTTAGACTAGTATCCTGCAACTTTTAAAACATTCAAGCAGAATAACAATAATGGCTGATGCAGAAAGGCAGGGATGACGATGGAAGATCGGTCAGGCGCCATGCTGACCAACTAGCCAAGTCACGTGGGAATCTCCATTTAATTCAGTTTGGCTTATTATTGAAAGTGGCTTTGTACAAAAATGTAGCAAGGTAAATCTACCGAGAGCCTCCACGCGATGAGAGGTCCCCGCTTCCGCTGCAAAATACTATGAGAGATGCCAACAAAATACTGAGGATATGCTCACCGCGCAAGATTGACGTCACCAAAGTTGGACGCGAAGCTCGCACTCGTTTTTGCAGCGCCTTTTTCGAGGATCAGTTTGACTACCTCATCATCTCGAGTGGTGCCGAAAGTAGAGTCGAGTTGTTGCTTGGATGCCTTGCCAAGTTTGCCGGTATGACCAGTGGAGGAATGGAAGACGTCAAACGCTAAATATGATTTAATATGAATGCGTGCAGCGCGTTTGAAATGGCAGGACAACCCACAGTCAACGATCAACGAGAGTGCAACAGAGCTACAGAAAAATTAGAGCTCTACCAGGACACTGCCGAAATTAAACTTACGTGTCTGAGGAGTAAATCGTGTTAGATTAGGATGACGACTATGCGATGCGGAGGTACTGACCTCCGTCTTTATACTTCTTGTACTGTAGCCCATAGATCCAAGTCAGATGTCTTTGAACAGGCTGTAGATCGTTTATCATACCTCCGCAGGGTCAACGATAATTACAAACTCCTCGGTACTCTGGGTAGAAGGCTTGTAAATGACGATGGTGATTTCCTTTGCCATTGTTATATGCGATTGGTGAGAGTGGGCAAATCAATAGGTGATGGTGATAAGTGCCACATGCGGCTGGTTGCGCGGGTTTTATAGGTTTCACTACGGGTCTTGTGACCGCGCGATATCGTCATCCTCCGGATGACATAGGTTATCGGATGGCGTTCTCGCGTATGCGTGTGAAAAGTAATGTAACTCCAGTCGGCGCTTGTGTACAGGTTTACACCCAACATTTCAGCCATCACTCTGATCAAATGCCTCCCAATCAACAACAACTGGCCGCGGCTTTGGACCAGCTACCTTGGTCAACGGAGCGATGGACGGCCTGTCACAACTATGAATATCCCAAGCGGTGTTCCGCGGCTCAACAGACTTACCTTCCGTGGGCACATTGAAACGGAAAGACGGTTTCAGACAACTGTTGTATAAGATGCTCGCATTGACCCAGGTCAAGGGGATCATTGAACATAATAGCGCCTATCCCAATGTAGTAGTGAGATAAAGTCTGTCCGAAAGAGCAATTACGAACCTCTGCATGCTTTAGAATTCACAAGTTCCAATAGAGGTGCAGGGCAGTACCGCAACGCTTTTACCCAATCTCTGTCGCCTTGGCCATTGGAAGAGACAGCAGGCCGGGGAGTGGGCTCATTCGTCTCAATTGTTGCCACCATGGATCTGACGAATGTGCCGAGTTCGCGCTCGATCGTCAGCTGGTATAACTCGCAGAATCAGTACGGTTATCCCTGGACAAAATATGATGCTCACTTTACTAGCGATTACTCCCGGCACACCAGTTACGTCCACCTGAACAAACTCAAACTCCTGCGTGGAGGAGCCTCGCTGCGAAGTTGGCACATTCAATTCGAGCCACAACCCCCATCTCTCCAATGAGTCAAGTGCATCCTGTCCTTGCAGAATCTCTGCCTCCCTTCGCGCCAGCAGGACTCGCTTCGGTTTATCCATCTTCAGCACTTCCACTTCTCCTCGCAGGAACCCAGAACACAGCCTTTTCAGGTATCTCTCAACACGAATGCGCTCGTCTGCGGCGTGTTGATCGACCAACGCCAAGATACGGTCTGGCTGTTGGAGAAGGCAAGCGATAAATTTGGTGTCCACTTGGGCGACAACCTGAGCACTTTTCAGGTCGCTAGTAGAAAACGTGTCTGAGGCTGGTTTGGAGGATTGAGAGAGATTGGAGGCATATATATTTTCCCAGGACTTGCGTGTATGCGCATGAGGTCTCGGCCTTTGGACACCAGGGTCGATGGTTCCAGTGGAAAATACTTCTTGTTCTGTAGAGTAAAAGGTAGGGTTTTGCTGTAAAATTGCCATGTGAATTCCCCTAGGTGCATGCCTGGCCACGTATAGTATCACTTACTTGCATTGCCTTGACCAACCATTCCGGGATTTTGTGCGATTTATCCACTCGCGATTCGAAACCAAGGCTACCGGGCCTCAACGAGCGGCGTTCAAAACAAGGCGTCTCCACATCTCCACATACGCTGTCATCTACCGAAGTAAAGGCGTCCCTGCGAATGTGACTTGGAAGCCGATTTCTTGGAAACGAGTTGCCTGTATTCGAATCCACAAGAAAAGACTCCCCGGACGAGGGGTCTGTCCACTCGAAATAGCCAGAATCATCGCCAGAATTAATATGAGCGGGGTGAGGTGAAGTTGTCTCCGGGGGCTCATTGAGTGGCAGAGTTTGTTCCTGCACATTCGGCATGCTTCCAGCGAAGTTATCTGGCTGGATGTACCTTGAGCTTGACTGAGCGCCCTCGCGTCGGGTTCGTTTGCGGGGAGACCCTAGGTTAGTCTGCGCAGGACGTGATTGGGTTGAGGGAATATTATTCCGATCTAGGAAGCGGTTGACGACTTCCAAAACAAATGCTAGTACCCGGTTTGTATCCTAAAAATATTGGAGGTAGGAGTGGGGTAAAATTAATAAAGTGGCTTCGTGTAGTACACACCTGAAACTGAACCATCGACTTTGCGGGTTCCACGAAGTTATCGACTTGGGAGGGCAAGATGGACAGGTTGAGGACATAAACTGGACTCCTTTCCGTTTTCTTGGGAGAGCGGCGTGCGTCTGACCAAAGCAATGTTAGCGTAGAAGTGGGCGGTGACACAATCCGGCTGACGGGATGGATTATAACGTCCAACCTGTTCATCTGAAGCCTGTCATGGGTGGGCGAGTGCGTAAAACTAGTCAGACTTAAAAACTCACAAACCGACTAAATGCGCTAGCAGCAAAGCATTTTTCGACCCCTCGTTGAATCTCGCCAAAAGCCATGGGGTGTCTATTGACGTCTATGAAACGTCAACATACGCGTTCGTACATGTGGTGGGTGCTTACAAAAGTTCTGGAACCCCTGGTTTGAACAGAATCAGCTCGGTTAACGGGCACATACATGCACCAGTTTGCGCACCAACCCTTGACTGTGATCCTCCTAGGCTTATGAAGCCTTCCAATCCCAAATCCTCTGAGCGCAAGTTGATTTCTTCCGCGTGCTGTCAAATGTCTGAGCTGCTGATGGTCAAATGGAATATTGGATGCGCACCTCGACTAGAGCCCTCCCGTATAACACACGAAATGTAGCCAGGGAAGAGGCCGTCTGCAAGTAGAATAATTAGATCAGTGACCCAAGACTCATTAATACTCACTCGCGGGATCGTAAGAATTCTATTATTTTGGCCAGCGTGCGTGTGGTCCATAGAAAAAGATACATGCGGAAACACCAAGGCCAGACTTTCCAGCTCCTTTTTCGCCAGTTCGAGAGTGCGTGCGGAATTTGGATGGGATTTGCGCCGAACGGGAACCTAGGATGCGTTTCAGTACGGTTGAAATAGGGCTTTGTCGTTCAGCGGTTACGTTATAAAATATATCCCGTGCAACGACTGTAGTCCCAGGTCGTTCCCTTCTCCAACGTACAGAGGGTCCGAGGTAGAGTTGCTCACCTCCCTGCAGCTATGAGTTGGAACAGCGACGCTGCAACTATAAAACAGAGACAGACCTTGATGATAACCGACCTGCTTTCTCGGGAGCGGACTGTGCGCGAGGATATTTCTAGGCAGGACAATTCCATAGCAGATGCAAGCGCTAATTACGCTAGATTAGGCGAGAGCTCCCCACAATAATATATATGTCACCTTCTCCGCGAAATCCAAATGTGCTCGACTCAACGTGGGTGTTATTGTATGTTTTTGAGGTATCTTATAGTTCTATGTCAAGCGCAATAGCTTAAGCAGTACTAGAGTGTATTTTACATACTATATCGACCTTGGTCGTGCCCTTTCCCTAACATCCCTAGGCCTTCTGCAGACATGCCCTGACCATCGTCTCGTACCCAGCATTCCCATTCTATTGGGTCGAGCCCGACTTCAACATGAGAGGCTCCAGCGTCTAAGGAGTTTTGGACAAGCTCTGATATTAGATGAGGCAGAGATGTCAGTATTTGTGTAGATCTGATTTTTGCCTTGGTTTGAGGCTCAAGCTCGACAATTGGGTTGCCAGTAAACAAGCTCATTCTCCGAGAGAACCAGAACAAGCGCTATGACAGAGCTGTATTGGAGTCCCAGTAATAACCCTAGCCCGAAGAACAATTTAATGGGGCAAGTCTATTGGACGGTGGTGGTTGACATCACGAGCCACACACCGAGACATTTGTTTGGTCTCGTGGGTTCTTCGGCGCTTAGCTCCTGTCCAAATTTCTGGGAACACCACTGCGGCCATGGATGTGAGCGCAATCGTTGCGGCAGAATCGTCGAAAAGGTGAAGTGGGAAACTTGTCTCTATTAATCTACTAACAAATAATTCAACTGCAGGAAGGCTGTAACTGTCGAGAAAGACATACCAATCCAGGTAGATGTTGGACTCCTGACTGCACTCGATACGAACCCCATTGATACAGAGGAATACAAGTGAGCAATTACCACATTGATACAAGGAACTTAGCTAAGTGTATCTACAGCGCTAACTTGGAGGCCCACCTCCAGGCTGTAGCTCGTGACGGCGCGCAGGTTATTCTTGGCGCATTATTTGGGCTTCCTACCCAGTCTTCGGATGATGGACCTATAGCGACCTTACCCCCACCTAAAACAGCTCTCCCTCGAGCTAAGCCTCTTCCGAAACCGAAACCGCCAACAAAGTGGGAGCGTTTTGCTGCAGCTAAAGGGATACAAAAGACCAAACGTGACCGCCGGGAATGGGATGAAGAGCGTCAGGAATGGGTCAACCGATGGGGTTGGAACGGGAAGAATAAAGATAAAGAGGATCAGTGGATACATGAAGTACCCGATAATGCTCGTAAGCCTACGATTGAGCGTCCAGTTAGAATTAAATTAATTTCGTTTAATACAGCGGATGACTATGACCCTGCCTTGGAGGCTCGAAAGGAGCGCAAGACTCGAGTAGCAAAGAATGAGAAGCAAAGAGAAAGAAATCTGGGCAACGCTACTGTTGGTAATCAACGTGAACGGGAGGAGACCAAGGACAAGCTAGGCCGAACACTCGCTGTGACCCGTACATCAACAGCAAGCATGGGCCGGTAAGTCCAAATTTTAACTCTTTACCAGATTTGACTAAATTCCTATCCAGCTTCGATAAAAAGCTCGACGGGGATACCAAACTCCGAGGCGTTAAGCGTCAATTTGCGCCGAACGAGGCACCGGCTGAAACAGAGAAGAAATCATCTCTGGATATCATCAAGAAATTGGAGCGGGACCCGCCTAAGTCCAAACGAGCACGAACGGACGCCGAGGCAGAAGAGAGCACGCGGTCCGGCAAGGATGGGCTGGTTAACGTTCGAAAAGCCATCCGGCACGCGAGCAAGGGTGCCGGGGGAGTTGCCTTGGCGAGGAGCATGAAGAAGGCGGGTGATGGTGGCCGAGTTGGAAACGTAAAAGGCAAGGGCGCAAAAGGAAAACGACACTAGGGCGTTGCTTGGTTCACCTGGACCAGGTCGTTTGCCAACTTTAACATTTCAGAGCAGCCATACTTTTAAGCTTTGTATATGCTATTTTGTTGTACGAATCTATTCAGGAGCTTCTCCGTCTTTGACGTGAAGCCCTTCCACTTTCTCAGCGAGACCCTCCAGTCCAACGTTTGCTAGCTTGTCGAGCTCCAGGATCTCAACTCGAGTTCCCAACCCTTTCCATCCTGTACCGCGCTTGCCTGACTTGTCCATGGTCATCGACTCGGGCAACGACGCCAACATACGGGCGATCCATTGTGGGTCCGTCAAGGGTGTCAAGTCCTCGGGGTTGGGCAAAAGCTACATAGAACGTAAATCGTCTGCTTCTAATGGATTTAGAGAGCCCCTCACCTGTCTAAGCGTCTTGTAAGGTGCTTCCCACCCACGGATATCACGTACTACCAGGGGTGGCCCTGAAAACGAATGGTATATCCTCGTATCAAAGTTGCGGAAGAGAACATCATCAACGCGGAGCGTGAACCTAGAAAGAACGAATAGCGACCCAGGCATCACTCTCTAGTAAAAGGCGATACAGTTAGAGCGACCGCACACGGGAAGAAATATGCACTTACAACACGGATAGTAAGTATAGACGAACCATTATCGTGTAGTTCATCTTCATACAACGGAATTTCCGCATAAAAGAGAATCGGGTCCGGGCGCTGGAGTTCAGTAATCGGTATTTCGTGTCGCGGATTCTCCGGGTCAGCAGGCTGAAACCCATCATTGTCGAGAGTTCCGGGTACGCTCGTATGGCCCGGATAGACTGGGGTATATGTCCAATCGTAGGGTTTAACTTCAACCGTTTCTGGCATGGGTGAATCTGCAGCTGGGCCTGTTCTACCACGCCAACCAAGTAAGCGAGGAAATACTTGCCGAAAAAAGGTTGTTCCGGACTGACCGACTCTTTAGCCACGCTTCCGAGTACCCAACCTTTACACACCCATCTCCGGGCTGACTTGGGCCCTGGTGAACGCGCTTCAGCGCATCCTGCGCCCTAAACTCATACTGCCACGCTGGCTTTCTCCCCCCTTCGGCCTTCTCTCCGTCTTCAGCTTGCTCAGGACCAAGCCATTCCAACACCAACGCGTTGTTTCCAAAAAACATTTCGGGTACATTGATACCAACCTCCGCCTGGCAGGCATCGACCTCGGCCCCATTGGAGATGGGCATAGATGTACTACTTAAACGCCATCCAGATATCTCGATTGCGCTGGTTGTTTCGGTGTCGATGCGTTTATGGGACGGGACTGCAACCGATGCGCTACAGCTTGTGGACATGATGATATTCTGACCTAGAACCGAGTAGGAACCAAGGGCCTGTTGAGTGGGATTTGCTTTACGACACGATAAACGGGTGAATGAGCGCACCCCGAGCCCAGCAGCTTGTCTTTATTAAAGAAACACGCCAACGAAGAGCGGTCTGGTTGAGTTGGGTGGCGTGGTGGTCGACAAGCAGATAGCGTCGATCGCAAAAGGAAAGCCACGCTCGTTCGATAATTAAACCAATCATGACATTCAAACTCTTTCTAAAGCACTCCATATGAGCATCTCTCAGAGGAACGTGTTTACTCGTGGGCACCGTGTGTAGTAATTACATTGAAGTCTGAAGCCAAATGAATAAACATGGATCAAAAAAGCAAGAGAACTTCCTGGTTTCCTGCTGGCGCAAAGCAACCTGCGCATGCGCTCATATTCACATCGCGCCTGGCCTGCAGATCATATTATCACCCAACCTCGCCTCACTGGCCCCGTTCCATTATGAAAGTCCGCCCACCACGCCCGTTTCATTTTCTCGCGTACGGCTGATATCGAGATATCGAGAGCCTCGACTCGCGTTTTTGCGGGGCCATTCCAGGCCCAGGTGCGACGGGACTGTCGGGCCCCCTGGACATGGACATGGACATGGACGCCATTACGGGGCTGCGCCCTGCCACTACTGTACTTGCTCCGCTCGAAGGGCGTGGTTCGACACTACCCTGAGGATAATACCCCGTGCTCGAGTGTTGACTGTATACGGGGGAGGGAACGATGGTGTGAGGGGTCATTATTGGGTCCCCTGTAGATCCGTTCGAGGTGGACCACAGGTTGAGGCGGGAATCTTCACCCCCAGTGATCAACACATGGGACTGAGGGTAGACATCGATTACTGGAAGCGCACCGCCTTGGTATCGAGGGTACTTACAACCGGGTCCCAAGTGCACGTTCTCACAACGCCTGTATGCCCACCAGAAAGCACGCGATCCAGCCTCCAAGAAAGGGTATCTTGGACAGAAACAAGGCCGATGTCGCCTCTGTGGCAAAGAACGGTGGTAAGTATAGGCCCAAAAAGTCCAAAGATTTGCCACACTTGTTGTTCCCGCACCACAGCCCCAGGGCATTTGTCTCCCAAGGCATGGTATGCGTATATCCGAACCATTGTGCGTTGATCAGGTAATCGGATTCCCAAGTTTGCGGGATTTTAGTTCTTCGCAGGTCACCATAGTCGTGTTCTAACGCGAGCTGTTTGACAAAGAATACGGTCAGGACACTCACGGCCAAAAGAACAACAGCATACCTCATCGCTCCAAACGCTCAAAGTCTGCATATCACTTGCAGCCCAGACTTTAAAGTTCATGGGGTCTCCGCCTGCGATTTCCTCGGGGCGCACTGTCCAACCAACATGCGCGACACTCGTGTTCCAGTTGCCGACAAACTGAACCGCCTCATCTTCGTCGGGCTGGTCTACAGACGTGAGCGCGAGCAGGCCGTCTGCGCTAGCGCTAAGCAGCATCCCGCCAGGCGCACCACTGCCGAGGGTGGGATGGAAGTCCAGTTGGGTGACGTCGTCTGAATGCGTGCTGGTATGCGTCCATTTTGGAGTCGTTGGGTTTCGAACATCCCAGAAAACGATTGGGGCATCCATCTCTACAGTTGGCGATGAGATCTAGGGCCCGTAGTATTACAATTCGCTTACCTGCTTCGCTAGGTACCGGCGCCGTTGGGTCCGTCCCGAGCTCGGCTCCAGCAGCGATTGTCCAACCATCAGGCGAAACCGCAAAGGACATCAACGGCCTGCTCTGCCCAGAGGCTGCTTAATAGGAAACAAAAGACGACAGCAGCCGGGGGAAAAGAGGGGAAGAAAGGCTTGACTTGAGTGACACGGTTCAGGTCGGGTCAAGCATCACCAACTGGTGATCCGGGGAAAAGAACTGAACCAACCTGTGAAAGCTCCTGCGCTGCCTGCCCGCTCGTCCCATATTCTAGCCGCCAATAGGTTACAAACATGCGCCCCCAGCACCCCAGCCTACCCACCTAATCCTGCCGTCTTTTCCACAGCTGATGAGGCCACGCCTGTTGGTGCCCGCCAAGATCTCCACGCTCTTTAGGGATGTGACCGCGTCTGTGTGACCGCTCATTGTCCTGGTGGCGGCAAGTGTAGCCTTGTCAAAAAGCATAATGTTGTTTTGCGGAGCAGAAAAAGAAGCTTGACATGTCATTAAGAACCCGGATGAGCTTAGAGCAAATTCAAGGCAAGGTACTGACCAGCAAAAGATTGGTGTAGACAGGCGGTGTGGAGGACATACGGGGTAGCGGGTGCCTGGGTAGATGCAAAAGGTCGGACGGGAGGGGGATGGGAGACTAGAATCGGTGCAAGAAAGAGAGCGGCAGGATCTGGACCCGGATAGCGGTCGATCATCTCTATATAGGATGAGTCGTCGTCCATTGCTGTTTGTGGCAAGTCTATTTAACGAAAGCGCAGATATGCGGGTATTATTGACAAGAAGGGAGCGAATTTGCTTTTGGGTATGACGCGGAGGGGGGGTGAAGATTTGGGTGTGGTGGGGGGCAAGCGGCTATAGCTGGTGGGTTTATTTGGGCGCTATTTGGGCCTGATGCTGCCCGTATGAGCAGGAAGCACGCTCCGTCGCGTGGTGTCCCTCGAGGCCGATTGCATGTCGCGGAACAAGCCAAGTGACGAATTCAAAGGCAACGGCCTGGATTACCGCCTGGGCAGGAGGATCCCGGAGACGCTGAGATGAGAACCAGACGCGCAGGCGAAGCGGGAGTCAAAGGAGGGCACTGCGGGCGGTCGACGCAAAGACACAGGAGTTGATGATTGCCCTGAGCCAGACCTGTTTGTATTCCCATGCTCAATGAATTTGGGTGTAACAGTTCCAAGTCTGATATCAACACTCCCTGAGGCTGTCCACAGGCCCACGCAGGCCACTACAACTCACGCACGCACCCACACTGACGAAAGCCTCGGGTCCCCGGACACCCGCAATTACCAACCCGGCGCTTGCGGGTGGCGCACCATTGCGTTACAAGCGCCCAACTTCGTTGTAACTTGGTAGGCGCGTAGCTTATTTAGAGGCGTCACTGGCCGATTCCTACCGCATATACTCCTCCAAATACATCCCGGTGGCATATGGAACCCTGGGTAGAGTTCCTACCGGACATTCGATCAGCACTGTATTGACTCGTTCCAAACTGTGAACGAGTAGGGACACTTGAAATCCCCTACTAACTTAAATGAGCGCTCTCGCAGTATTTGACACGAGCCGGAGTCACTGCTCCAGGCCATCCCTGGAAACATTCGAACCACCAAACCTTATCGAATCCAGGAAATGAATTAGTAAATGAGATTGGTGCAACAAGTTCCAGTTACTCTGCTTACATGGCAAGAACGCCTTGAATCATACTCTATTCAAGGCAGATCTTTTAGGCTGTGGTCACACCCCAATATTCTTGCCCCGGTGAGAAGCGGGGCAACGTAACACTGCCAGCACAGGGGAGGCGAACTTTAGCAAACCTACGTGCACCCTCCGGAAGTCCGATCCATGGTTGTTTTAGAGCCCCAAGGAGTCCTAGTGCGCTCTGTGTTCGCACGGTTGCGTTTCGTTTAAACCTAACCGTCTGTCAGCGTCCTGGGTGATTTACGGGTTAGTGTGGTCCGTCAAACATTAGAGTGCGCTACCGCTCCGCTTCGCATTTCCGCACATTTACCTTATTCCCCTCACGGCTGCTGGTCTCCCCCTTGCTTCTCCCCCTGCCCATCTCCCTTCTTTAATATTCCGACATCCTCCAGGTATCGCATTAGGTAGGGCCCGGCATCGTGGGTCTCGGGTTCAGTGGCGCCCTGTAAGAACACGATGCGGCTCCGAGTGCTCCATCTCTCTCTGCCCTTGCACTCGTGTGCGCCTTGCAACCCATCGGAAGACGGAAGAAGGTAGAAGGTCGTTTCAACTCTGTCCTTGCAGTGCGGGCACGTCGGCATTAAATGGGCACTAGCTGTGTCAATAATTAGCGGAATTGTACCGCCGCCCCTCCCCGATGACACACCTCATGCCGATGGTTGGTCACGGTCGACCGAAATCGCCGGTGCCGTAACTTGCTCTTTAGAGTGACCCGGATAACTTAATGGCCCAATGGTTACTCTTTCAGCCGCAGAGCAACTCTCAAGGTCAGCCAAATGCGAAAAATCATCAGATTTATTGAGAACTCGGCAGCAGATTTTAGCCTGTATGTTGCGGTCCAGAGACTTCTTTAATCAGCATCTGATGGTTCGGCGGGTCAAAATGCGCGATAATAATCTATCATCAGGGTTGGAGCTCGTCCTCATGCGATTTTCCTGAAGCTGGCGTCTTCTGTGTTCAATCTTTCGGTAGCCGAAGAGTTCGTGCATGTTATAAAATACTCCAGACCTCGCTTTCTCTCCCTCAATATTCTAGGATCCCCTTCGTTCAAGCCTTCCTCTCTTTTGCTTGTTGCTTGTTACTTCCTTCTTTATTTGTCTGTGCCACGCCAATCTAGCTCATTCAACTATGAAGTCTCATCTACTTGGACTCGCGGCAACCTTGCCTTTTACCCTCGCTGCCACCCAGTACAACATGAACTGGCAGCAAGACGCCCAGAAAATCGATATGGTGTGTCAATTCAGCCTCTGCTTCTAGTTTACTTCTCTGACACGCCGATTAGGCAAAAACCGCCATGCTTGCATCCATTAGGACTAGGTGAGTGCCACCAGCTCATTTTCAGATTGTACATTAACTTCGTGTTATTTAGTTGGGAGCAAGGAACTGCGTCGGATGCTGTAGCCGAGCTGGACTATCCAGAGTACTCGGTCTATGGATTTGACGACTCCATGAAGCCGTACGCATACCCATGTCCGGCCTCGGCTCGCAAACGCGATCCTTTGTTTGTGGTCCAGTTCGGGTTAAGTGCTGCTGTGAGGCAGAGCACGGATGGTCGTCTCAGTCAGCAGATCAACGACGGACAGGATGGTGCGGCCTTGGACGGCGCGTCGAGTGGATTGGCTGTGCTCATAGGTAAGTTCTAGTTTGGAAGTGAGAATATGACTGACGCTATGCTTGAAGGGTCACTCTACAAGAACGCACACTCTGATTTTCTTGCAACGGCTGCAAAGAAGCAATTGGACTATGTGGGTTGTCCAAGGTGGCCGGTTTACATGGGCACTAATCGCTGGGGGGTATAGCTTTTGTATACCGCTCCACGCACTTCGACTGGCGCTATCTCGCATCGCGCCACTACCAAGGCTTACTGGTGAGTCTGAACCCAGCGTCGCCATACACCTAGCACTGACGTCTCTATTCAACGCAGGGCTGATGGCGTTTATATGGGGTGAGTGGACTTTGGCCCATGGTTTATTGTTAATCTTGCTGATCCGCCGCCACCCTAGGTTCCCTTTCATCGCCGCGTACGGAGCCGTAACCCAGAATCAGACTCTGCTCCAAATTGCATACGACCAGTGCCGCTTGTACCGCGACGCCTTGCGCATCCCTGAAGCTGGGATTTGGGCACATATTTTCAGTGATTCCAACCAGTCGTTTGACGACAAGGGCCTGTGGGCTACTGGTGTGTCCGATTCTCTTGGTAGTAGTGCTGGCATCGACTAAATATGCTATTTGGCTGCCGCTCAGGAAACGCCTGGGCCGCAAAGGGTATACTCAACGTTGCGACGATCATCGAGAAGGCCAAAGTCGGGAACATGACCGCTCAAGTATCGGATCTGAAAGCATGGGTTGGCGAGATCGTGAACGGAACGTTCAGCCGTCTGGTATGTGTGTCATTTTGAGCTTGTGGCTCGCGACTTGTCTTACCTTTTCGCAGGACTCTGACAACCTGGTGCCGAACTACATGGACAATTCTGGAAATGGACAAGATACCTTTGGAGATGCTGCGGCTTCTGCGATGCTCGCGGCTACTGCTTTCCGTGCCGCCACCTTCTGGCCTGCAGATTTCTCGCAGTATATTGACAATGCGAGTAAGTGAACCCAGTCGCGCTCAGTGCCTCGAGGCTCAACCATTTGGGCGGTTTCAGACAAGATCAAGGACAGCATTATCAGCAAGATCGACGATCTTGGACTCCTCACCCCGATTGTCGACCCCCTCTCGTGGCACCAGGTCGGTGTTCTGGGGACCGAGAGTCAGGCGTTTGGCGTCATGATGTATGCTGCTTGGAGGGACTGGGCCAAATCGGTCTCTGCCGGCCGTGTTCACCTCCCGCGTGCTCGTCATTTCAGCCATGACAAGTTCAGCCATGATAAATTCTAGGCTAGGGCGGCGGGGTAATCGGTAGAATTCGCTCTGTTTGTCTGCCACTTGCCATCTTGTTCTATCACTATTCTTAGCTGCACCTGCCACGCCTACTGCTGGCTGCCAAATCGTATCGATCTGCCAAAAACCTCGCGCCTTGCAGCCTTGATAAGACGCCACACATAGGGTGTATGTATGGGGGCGGGCAAAAGAACGTGCGGATCGCCTAAAGAACAGACCTTTGGTGGAGATATTTGAATTTCGACCGAGAAAAGTGACACGTTCGTAGGCAGAACGGGGGGTGCAATACGTTTCACAGATTTAACTTGCCACCCACGTTGAAAATAGACGCGCTCTTATTCCCTAGATGGTAGGGTGTAAGCCGTTTGCGCGAAGAGCGCCCCTTGGTAGTTGGCACGTGCCCGCCAAGCGAACATCAATTAAGGCGCCGATCACGGCAGTCCCACTCCGCGATAAGTGACCACCCCTGTCGCTATCTGAACCCCTAAACGTAAATCCGCCGTGGCCCTACAGTTTCAGGAGTATATAACAGCTGCGGGGCACCAATGTCTTCGCGCCGCCTCCCCACCTCGACCACGCCCAAGCACTCCGGTGCGGCGTCGCCTACCAAGTCAGAACCGCTAGACGTTTGCACCACGATGGCCGAACACAAGAACTGGATCGGTGCAGTGAAGGATGAGTGGCAGATGTTCAGGTATGTGCATCACACGCTTCGCCACCACGCTAAGCTAACTTTGCATCTGTTCGGCGACTACTCCAGCGACCGCGCTGATGACTACACAGTCGGTCTGCCAATCGGGTTTGGTGCATCCTCGACCGTGTATCAGGCGACCTTTCACCCTCATGGCCGCCCCCCAGTCGAGGTACGCCCCTAGGTGCTTTGCTAGTTCATTCCGCCGACTCCCCACGCAGGTAGCGCTCAAGGTTCTCGATCTGGACAGGCTACCCCAAAAATCTCTCAAGCTTCTCACACAAGAGACCCAGTTAATGAGTCTGTCCAAACACCCTAACGTGCTTAGGGTAAGTCTTCCGCGCTGGGCCAGCGCTATAACCCGCATTCGAACGGACGTGTCATAGGTCCGTGGCTCGTGGATCAAGGGGCACAAACTCTACATTGCGCTGCGGCTAATGCGCAAGGGCTCGGTCGCCGATATCATGAGGTATAGTTTCCCGGACGGCATGGGAGAAGAAGTCATTCGTTGTATTTTGAAGCAGGCGCTCGAGGGACTCAAGTGGGTTTTGCACTGCATGGTCATCGAACTCCGCCTGCTGACGTGTACCCCGCAGTTACTTGCATGTCAATGGTTGCATTCATAGTAAGCCGAATTGTTTGCGGTGTTTCAGTCGACCGTTATTCATGTGAAATGGCAATTAGGGGACATCAAATCGGCCAATCTGCTCGTAGATGACGATGGGACAGTTTTGCTAGGCGATCTTGGCGTTGCTGCCAATCTGGATGACGATGAGCCCTCTGCCACAGCTTCGGCGGGTGAATCAATCCATTGAAGGGTGTAGATCTGGGGCTAATCGAATACGAACAGGTGAAGGAATCAAAATTACGAATGCAATTTCAAAGAGTGGAGCGCCAGTTGTGCGTCACCCACCACTGAGCAGGCGGCGGGGGAAGAGAAAGAGTTTTGTTGGCACTGTGAGTATCTGAAAGTAGATTGGACAACGCAACTCACTTGATTTCAACAAGCCTTGTTGGATGGCACCAGAAGTTATCTCTCAGAAGCATTACGATGCAAAAGCGGATATTTGGTCGCTTGGAATAACGGCGTTAGAATTAGCTAGGGGTCGAGCTCCTCATTCTCGCGACCCTCCATTCAAAGCACTAATGAAGATGTGGGTAAGCAGTTAGATCGTTGAATTCAAGTGCTCACAAAACTCCTAGATTGCAAGAAGCTTCTCCGACGGTTGATCGTGAAAACGGGGCTCATAAATACTCCAAAGCGTTCAAGGAGGTGGTTGACTGGTGCCTAGAAAAAGACCCTTCAAAGCGGTATGCTCGCGTCCTTTCATGCACTAGCTGTCGCCTTATGGGATCATCGGGTGTTTAGACCAACTGCACAAGAGCTTCTGGAGCTGCCGTTTTTCAAGGGCGCCAAAAAGGCTCCTTACCTTGTTGGAACTTTGTTGAGTGTGTTGATTTTCACCTACATGTGAATCCTCGCTTCAACGACTTATCATTCAGCCGGTCTACCGCCTCTGGCTCACAGGCAGGAGCGACGTGAGTCCTGAATGCGAGAAAATAGAATGCATATATCTAACCGGGTTCTCCCTTAGGCCGAGCCCCATCGGTTCATTCATCGTTCCACCACATGGAATCATGGGATTTCAATCCGACAGCGGCAGGGGATCCCCTTGGCCACCGCACTTCGGGGTCACACGGCTCGGTCTCTCAACATGGGGTATTTGGGATGGGTGACATCAACACGGCTGGCAAGGAAGAATACAGGCAACATATCCGTGATAATGCCAGCACGGATGACTTGGATAGCGAGAACGACGGCTATACAGCGGAACCCGAGTCTGAAATCTTGGTGGTACCCGAGGAGCCGGTCATAGTGTATTCCAATGCGCCATTGACACCAGTACAAGCCTCACCGCTCCCAACGCCCATGGCTCCACCCGAAGTAATACCATTACTTCTCTCTCCCCCTGCTATATCGCCCGGAGCCAAGTCCTCGTCAGACTTGGGATCTTCGCCGCGGTCTTTGAGCGGTATTCCACCACGGTCGCCGAACCTGGCTGGGCCAATGTCTGGCTCGTCACGCGCATCGTCACCGACACCAGGCACTCCGCCTCCACCCAATGGGTTCTGGAAGCGACTTGCGGGAGGTGCCGGGACTGGAAAAGCGTCCAAGAGAGAAAGGGTGGCGGGAGCTGTGAACCAGCTACTAGAAAGGACTGCATCGAGAAGTTCAGGTCTTCCAGGTACGTCTGTTGATGTTGAGATGTAAAACTGAAGCGACTCACCATGGTACCCAGGGAAATCTAAATGATATTTGTCCTTGTCTAAGCTGCACCTTGCAAAACATGTCTTGTACTTTGGACCGTATACCACTTGTCATTACAATTGTCCATGTATTATAATGTTCTTGCTCCTACAATGCACGTTTTAATCCTTTCTTGGTGGCGCGATTGTTTGGTGCCCGATGCATTAGCTAATAAGATTTGCTGCGGGCAGATCTGTTCCTAACCTCATCAACTGACGCAAAACATGGCAGGAGAACAAGCCGGAAGTGTCCTGTGTCAAAACCCCAAGTGCGCAAGTGGCAACCCGCCAAGTCGGTTGGAATGTCCAACGTGTAGCAAGTACGTGTTTTGCCCTTTACCCGACAAGCCTTGTTGTGTATGAAGTCTTACCTAGAGGGTTTGACGGCAATAATGCGTAGGCTCGGCATATCGGGGTCGTTTTTCTGTTCGCAGGAATGCTTCAAAGGCGCTTGTGAGTATATGTGTAAATTTGCTTGTGTCCATCCCCGGTACTTACCCGGTTCAAGGGGTAGGCATGGCCTTATCGCCTGCGTGCGCAATGTACTGAATAACATATCAGAAAACTCACAAGGTCATACACAACAAGGGTGGCGTAGTCCCGGCCGGTGCGCCCACAGCATGTCCGCCAACGCCTGATCCTAATTCAAATACGTTTGCATCTACAGGCGGGCAGTTTAACCCGTTTTACAACTTTCCGTTCACCGGGACTTTGCGTCCCGTGTACCCCTTGTCGCCTCGTCGGGTAGTCCCGCCGGAAATCCCACGGCCAGACTATGCAGAAGATGGTGAGTGGCCAAGATCACTATCGAGTACTCCTAGCGGGAGGGATTGGGCTCCGGAATCACGTTTTACAAACCTTTTCGTCGTGTGACCTCCAGCAGTTACATTGCGTTCTGTAATGTCCAACGTGGCTGCGATCCCGTTCAAGTGAGCATGACAAACTGACACAATGTCTTTTCTTTGCTAACTAGGTATTCCGCATTCTGAGAGGCTCCGAGACGCGCTCTCGATCAAGATCCTAACTCCGGAAGAGCAAGAGTCCATGCGCGTTGTATGCAGGGTGCGTGTGCTGAGGTATTCGTTAATCACGGCCTAGAAGGTTTTGACCGCGGGCTTTTTGGCAGCTTTCTCGTGAAGTGCTCGATATTGCAGCCGCCGCGGTTCGGCCGGGTATTACAACCGGTATGTGTCGGAGCTGTTGTGTTCGGCTATGCTCTTATTCCGATCACCAAATGGGTAGATGAGATCGACGCAATTGTACACGAGGAAACGATTAAGCGAGGGGCGTACCCAAGCCCGCTCAACTATAGGGAGTTCCCAAAGAGCGTGTGCACGTGAGTGGTCTGCACGCTCGTCGCTCGTATGCCTGCCTCAATGCAACCCACAGATCCGTAAACGAAGTCATCTGTCATGGAATTCCAGACCAGCGCAAGCTCGAGGAAGGGGATATCATCAACTTGGGTAGGAATTCTGTTGGTGCATGCACCCGCTTACTGACCATCATGGTAAACAGATGTTTCGTTATTCTACAAGGGTAAGTGCGCATCACTCGAACCGTTGGTCATGCGCCACTCACAAGTGGGGTCGTCCAGGCTTTCACGGCGACCTCAATGTGAGCTACCCCCGAACGACCGACACCCCACTTTGTTAATGCCTTTCGGCCGTGATGATTATCAGGAAACGTACCCGGTCGGAAAGATTTCTGAAGACTCCAAAAAGCTCATTCGGACGACGCGCAAGTGCCTGGACGCCGCAATCGCGCTGTGCAAACCAGGTACACTATTTCGCGACCTGGGCAAGGCCATGTGAGCATCCTTCAATGTTCTAGATCGGCTGGAGGTCGTGTCAATCTGCTCATACCCTCGTTGGGTTCCCGAGCATCTTTCCCCCCTCGGACACGTGCCCCGAGTTTTCATTTGGATAATGGCCTTGCGTGCTGACGTCACCTCGTGTCTTTGTAGTGAGCCCATAGCTCGAGCTCAAGGGTGTAGCGTCGTCCGGAGCTACACCGGGCATGGAATCCACAACTTGTTCCACCCCGCCCCAAACATCCCCCACTATGCCAAGAACAAGGCGACCGGCACCATGAAGCCCGGGATGGTACGTACATTACGAAACAGGGTGCTGGATGGGGCTGCTGACGTTGATACCAAGTGTTTTACCATTGAACCTGTTGGTTACATCCCGACCTGTCAAACAAATACAGCTGACCGCTTCGACGTATATAGATGATTAACCTTGGATCATCGTGGGAAGACACACATTGGCCAGACAACTGGACTGCGGTCACAGTAGATGGCGCGAGGAGTGCACAATTCGAAGAAACACTTCTGTAAGCTGTGCTTTCTATGACACAATATGTGGAAATTGATGATGCGATTTGACCAGTGTCACAGAAACGGGGGTTGAGGTCCTCACTGCCGGGAAACCCCGAGAGGACTTGTTGTGACCGCATACATACGGTACGCCGGTGCCGGCGAGCATGATCGGCTGTAAATTTTTGGATTGACAGAAATGGAGATACCGCTTAGCCTTGGTTCCAATACCGCTAGAAGACGGCGCTAAATCAAATTTTTAGAGCAAAAACCATTGTGTACAAGTGACGACAGCATAACATAACGTGTAGATCAAACGTGTGAGCGTTGAACAATGGCGAGTGTCTTGTGACAGGCTTTCGTTTGCATATAGTTGAACAATTGTGGAAGGCAGAGCCACTAGGTGTGCCACCGGGTAAAGTCTGGGGATCGCTACCATGCGCGGTTAGCACGAAAGCTAAACCCCTATGAGCCAATGACGACATAATAAACGCCCAGCCAGGCAGGGTGCGGCAAAGCAGATCCGCACGACGGTGAGCCCTTCCGCGCCTGCCCTTTCACTCTTCGGAGATCGGGTCCCTTTTGCCTCATGGCAAATCATGGGGCGCATATCGCCTTATCTATCTGGGCGGCTGAGGGACGAGGACCAACATCGGCTCAAGTTTCTTACTTAAGGGGCCGGCCGTTGACGCTAGCCTGGCATCCCCCCTCCTGAAATACCCAGGCTGGCCGTTGAAGCACCCAAGCCTTCCACGTCCACGTTACCATTCTCATTTGCACCGGTTCAGCCCGCGGTTCAGCCAGCTGCTCCATCTCCTGCGCCGTCGTTCTCGTTTGGGGCGCCATCAACTCCTGCTCTATCTCGACTTTAGCCCCCCCTCTTGAAATTTCAATCATGGAACGCAAGCCGTACTTCTTCTACTTTGTGACCAGTATGGCAACACGTCGCTGTTCTGCGCCCCACTTACCCTGTTGCGTAGATGGCCGCACCCGAAACGGCCAGCCAATATACAATTTACTTAAGGTGCATGACAATTTCCGCCCCTGCGTCGCGCGCCGTACTGACCCCCATCGTCCCCGCAGCACACGCCGTGAGTGTATACGTCATGCACACAGAGATAAGCTCGCTTCTAATGTCACTTCTGCGATCGGCACAGTGGGTCTACCGTCCCTCGGGCGTTCACGGTCAGTTGCCTACTTGCCGCTCCCGTCCCTTACTAAGGCTAGCGCTACAGGCAGAGATCCGATGCGTATGTTGGTTTGGCTCACCTCTGGGATCACTGACTCAATTTGACGCATACAGAGTGACCTCTGGAGTGAAGCATACTCTATAAAGGTGGGTATGTCTATTGGTTGTTCCAACAGTATTCTCAAGTCTGTTTAGGATGGGTGCTCGTTTGTCCAATATATTGACGGCCCAGAATACCGTAAGTAATCGCTACTATCCCTAATTTGTCTCTTGACTTGATGTTCCTTCCAGACATTAGGTAAGCCGCCCACCCCAGCTCACCGGCTTCGAGCTCACGATATATCCAAGTTGTCTGGGATGCGGTCGTGAATTTGCGAAACGGTATCTCCGACAAGGTACGCCCCCGCACTCTACGCTAGATACTCTAATTCAAATGTGACGACATAGGTACGCTCGTTGAGATACGAGACGTTCCGCCATGACGGTACCGTGGACAGAGATGATCATCAGTCGAGCACAACCTCGGGGAACAAGGGGAAAACTGTATCATAATCATACCAATATACCCAACATGAAACTCGTATTTCAGCCAAGGGCCAACAGAAATAGGGACAATGGAAGAGCCGGACCGAACTCGCGACAGAAAAATAGTGCAACAGGAAGAAAGGGGCAAGACAATAAGGAAGAGACAAATATGTCCTAAGAGCGGAGAAACCTTAACAGCTCGTCCTCGCCCTTGGCAAGTATCAGCGCCTTGATTTTCTTCAGTTTGGCAATTTCTGCGGGACTCAGGTCATCGTCTGTGACCGACGCGGACGAATTGCGGCCTTGTGCTTCTTGTCTGTTGTGTACCATCATTTTGGCGCTTGGCGGCGTAGGATCAGTCTGTGGCGACGAGAGCCGGTGGCGGTCGGATCGCCGTGGCTGCGAGGACTCCCGAACGACAGGCCGAGCAGCTGCTTTCGAGGCTGGGATGCGAATAGCAAACGACCCTGCTTTGGGTATTATTTTAATTCCATTGGCAGACGGACGCGGTGCTGGCGGAATGACAGGCCCAGGTGAGAGCGAACTGTTGGTAGCTCCCTGTCGAGGCCATGAGTCTCCGAGGACACACGCAAACAAGCAAGAACCATACCCCTCTAAAGATCGAAGATACGGTTTCGTTGTACTCGTGAGGATCATCACTGAGTATCGATGAGAGCGGAGAGCTGTTGCGCGTGTTGACAGAGTGCTCTGTGTGAAAATTATCGTCTGCGAGCGAGTTTGGCGACGATTCAGATCTGGCTTGTACGTGAAATGCGTGCAAAAGCTAGCGAAGTTTGGCGTGAGACCCGGACTAGCTCAATCAAAAGTGCGACACGCACCTCTGCAGCCGCAAGATCACCCATGCCTTGTCCTTGATAAGGCTGAGCGTTCTCCGAGCCATCATCTTCGTGATCAGAGAGCGAACTAAGGGATGTCAACGGAGAAGATGAAGGCGTAACAACTCCTGGAGAACTTCGGACTGGGGTTACGGGTCGGATGGCAGGTGGGGCTGGCGATGAAACTCTACTGCCACCACCGTGTCAGATGCGCAGACCATATGACCATACAACCCACCTTGACACCTCTCGCATACGATTGCGCTTAGCCTTTTTCCAAAAATCGAGGACGATTGTTTGTTCAGGTACGCGATATCGCTGTCCGTTTATTCTCACTTCCTCATAGGCGGCCCGCATAACTTGCGGTATGAGCTGTACTGGTTCGCTGTCCATGATGACCTCAATATTCCCGTTGTTTCGTTGCCCGGGTTTTGTTATGGTTACAACACGACTCCCGGCCTTCGGTATTCGAATTTTAGGCTACCAGCCCAGTCAACTAATCGGACCAAGCCGCGAGGAACGGACATTACACGTACGACTGAGTGTGCTGCGTGGTTGGGACACATCCATCTTCGCCCGTTTACCGGTAGAACAGCTAGGGGTGGATCCAAGCAGTCCATGTGCCAGTGTAGACGGCAATAGTCGCAAGATATAATCGGGCGTCCGCGACTACTAAAGTCTGACCAATGATCCGTAAAGATAGGACCTTTGTAGCAGGGGAAATGGAGCCGCTAACCTCCTGTGGATTGTCCGTCGTCGTTCATAGTAGAAGACGATGCGGACAGGCCGCATTTGAAGCATAGTACCATCACACCATGACGATCTCGTAAACGGTATGGATCACGCTCCTCAACAAAGCCGTGACGACTATCTCCAAACTCAGTACCGGCCGAACCTCCCGAAGCCGCTCCGGCGACTCACCTTAATCGTTCGCGAACAACATCTCCACTATCCACGTACGCCCCGCTAGTACTAGTTGTGACTGCATGTAGGTCGAGTAAGGCAAAATCCTAGGCGCGCAGATACGACTCGGACGACTTGCCATCCTTGAAATGAGCCCGGATGTCTTCTGGAAGCGCGAACACCTTGGGCGGTTCGCAAGCCAAGTGATACGTCAGCTCGTCGAACAAGCCATTGGGGTTCGCCCGCTTGATGCTGGTTTCCAGCCTGAACTTGGGAGGAGGTGGCTTGATACCGCTCTGCGTGTGTGCGACGGTCAAGGAAAATTTTGATGCGGGCTCAGAGGCAAACGAACCCTTTTCGCTGTACACGATTGACAATACCACGTTTCTTCCAGTTCGTCCAACGGAGGGTTGAGACATAGCAAGTGGAATGAGCGGGGACACCCATCGCAAAACACGAGATGTCCGCCCTGTAGTGAGCACCCTCCACAGATAACGTTGTCCGGTTGTGGCTAGAACAAATTGTTGGAGAACGGCCATGCTGTCGCAAAGTGGAAAACACATACATATCCGTCGCCCTCATGGTCTCCAACTTCAACCCCGGTGTCCTTGCCCTTGCCTTTTCGTCGGCTGCTCAGTGTGGGCTTCACACTTGGCGTTCTGTGCATGCCCAACTGCATCCCGTCAAATGGGCCGCCGCTCGCAAAAGGAGAATTGTACGCCTCGAGCGGAGGCGGCAGGTCGGTGTGGGAGATAAAAGGGTCGTCGGTCGGCTCCGGCTTGACGCCCGTCGGAGCGAGCCCAGTGTCACGTGTGGCGAGTGGGGACGAGCCTCGGGACGTAAACGGGTGCGATTTCTTGCCTCCGGAGCGTTTAGGTTGGCCGTGAGGGGGGAGTGACGTTCCTGGACTAGTGCCGTTCGCCATCGCCGTCACAGAAGGTTCCAGATCGGTCATTGGGGCAGCTTGGGGGGATGCCACGGCCTCGGGAGTCACAGAGTTTCCGTCCGCGGTGAGCGGAGAGTTCCTCAACCCGCGCGACGAGGCGCGGGTGCCGAGGGACGCTGGGATCGAGGGCCTAGGAAACGAAAAATGCATGAGTGGCCACAGAGGGACCAACATCGATGGTGATACCAGTAGAAGTCTACATACTGGCGAGTCAAGCGTATTCTCTTGCGTGCGCCGCTACTCTCCGCCATCGCAGTCAAACTCTCGGGGGTTTCCCCGTCCGGGATAATGAGTACGGGTGATGGCGGGCGAGCAACGACAGCGGGAACCGGCTCAGCCGGCACGATGAGCCGCTGCTTTTGCGGGCGTCCAACGTGCGCTATGATAGTGCCAAGACCTGGTGGTTTCTTCTTGTGTGAGATCTTGCCCGTGCGAGTGAGCACCTGCCCCCTCTCGTTCATGCGCGGGAAGCTTGTAAGCGGCGGTGGGGCAGGCATGATCTCCGTCGCGAGCGAGGGGTCCGCACCGGGCACATGTGGTTGGTGAATCGATGATGATGATGACGAGTAGAGAAAGTCGTATGCGGGGTCCATCCCAGTCGCCATCACCGAGGTGGGCGACAGATGCTGCGATGATGGGTTCAGAGGAACTGGCGAGTGGAGAGTGGCGTACGTACTGTACAAAGAGTCGCTCGATCCTGTGCAACAAGCAGCCGCTCCAATCAGGTAGTGATAATGTCGTGCTGCTGGGGCAAGTTACTCGCGCGGCGTCACTACTAAATACTCGCTATTTCCGGTGGTCAGCTCCCCATGACAATTACCTCCACAGCCGGCGACCATGCTACTTACGGCGATGCCCAACTATCCCTCTCCCACTACAGTTCTATCCAAGGTCCCAGCAATTCTACAGGTATGGTGTATTGGTCGTGGTCGAGGTCTGGGAGGTAATCTACGAAATTGTAATGGATTTGTTGTCATTCAAACCAAATACGCGGATCGAAGTCGCCTCTCATTCAACCTCTCCACAACCACTTGATGTACCAGACAACACGCCTTGCGCACTGACATCACCTTATCAGCAAGTGTTCAAAACGAGCGTACTATTACGGGCGGCCCCGAGAGACTACAAAGCAAGCGGGTATGACGGTGACAACATACGTAAAAGTCATGAAATATCGTGAGTAGCAGGCAACACATATAAAATGATCTTTACAGGAGGTAGGACTGAACACAAATCGACAAGAAAAAAGCACAAAAACATCCACATAATATACAAGACGGTCACTCTGCTTCATTCTCCCGCATCATCTACTTCCAAAGCGGCCTTCCAGGAGCTCCCCTCATGGCACTGAAATCAAGACTCTGGTCGCCTGCAAACCGCTCTCCTGCTGCCCTTGTCGCCTTCAATGGCATCCTCGCAAGCCCAACTCCTGCCAATGACATCCTCCCAGCCCCGCTCATACGCCTTGAATGGCCCACCCCCGCGCCACGTAGCTTGAACGGCGAGCGCTGCGGTGGTGACATCAACGGCGGGACGCGTTGCCTCAGGGGCCCACTGCTCCCGCTCGCACCCGCGCCGTTGGCTGGCTGCCCTCCAGGTGGCGACAGAGTCGGAATCTGGCTCGATCGCCTTCGCGCCTTAGCCATAGCCAACCCCAACCCCGACCTGCGACGTACAGACTTGGTCACAGAGCCTGGCACACGCTTTGCAGGAAGCACCACACTGTCTTCTCCGACCGCCACCGGCTTGCGCGTTGGTGTACTAGACCCGACGGCCTCCGCGGAGACGCCACCCCAGCCCATGCCAGGCCCGACCTGGTTAGACACGTCCGCGAGGCCGGCGCGCAGCGCCCTGGGAGACTCTTCGGCAAGGCTCCCGAGGGTCTTGGACCCACCTCCACCAAAGGACTTGAGGAATCCAGAGTCGAGTCTGCTGCCTCGGCGTTTGGGAGGTGCGGCAAGGTTGAAGATTTGGTTCTCCTCGCCACCTGGTTCACCCTCCTTGACCTTTCCTTTGGCTGCAACGGACATGACGGTGTCCTCGGCCTCCGCGTCCTCCCATTCCATCTCGCTCATGGACCCAACTGACGGGATGGGGTAGACCTTCTCGGGTGCAATAGCGGTCCGCGCATCGTCCAGAGATCCTTCACCAGCCTGATCGCGCCACTGGACCACTTTCTTGGGAGCACGAGCAACAGGAGCCGGAGCCGGAGCCGGTGAGATTTTAGGTATAATCCCATTGATACTAGAAGTCCGACGGGACAAGGGCTTACGAGGTGACTTGAATCGTCGAGGGGAAGGAGCGGCGCTGCTGGTGATTGAAGTGTTTGCTGCGACCGACGAACGGCGGGCCCCACGGGGAGCAGGTTGAGGAAGCGAGTATCTCCTGGAAGCGTTGGCGGCCGTATGTCCGTTAAACGAAAGCAGGGACGAAGGCCCAGAACCCGGAACAGCCGACTGGCCCAGCACGTTGAATAACGTATGTCCGTTGGAGTCTGCGATACGTCCGAGAGCGCCGGCCACCGCACGCAACGTTTCTTCGGGGTTGTCGTCCGCAGTTGCGTTTCTCAGGACTGCCGCACCATCCGTCATCATCACCGAACAGCGCGCCACTACGCCGGCAAGTGCAGCGACGACTTCCCCTAGCTCGGACACTGTGCCCTCTAATACATTCACCCGCGCTTCCGCCTTGCGCGTATCGAGCTCCGCCTTTTTCGCCTTCGCGTCCAGCCGAACGATCTCGTTGCACAAGTCATCGCCCAGTTTGCGCTCCGCAATACTCCTAAGCTGACTGTCAAACAATTCGTTGGCCCGCGCGGTGTTCGCCAGTTGGTTCTCTGCTCCCCGCGCAATAGATTCCTCGCGTGTCGCCAGGTTGATTAACAGCGAGCGCTCTGCTTGCTTGTCCGAATCGGAACCAGAGGCCGAAGGGTCAGCGTCCAATTGCTGCAACCTTGCCCTGATCGCGGCCAACCTGAGCCTCGACGTGCTCGCCACAGCCTGGCCCCGTGCGCCATCCACAAGTGCCGAGCCAGCCGACTCGATCTTGCGCTGCATTTCGTCCTTTGCGCGCAACGTGGCTGCCTGGGCTTCGCGCCTCTTGCGCGCATCCGCCTCGCTATCGTTCGTGGCACGCCCGGCAAGCTTAGCTTTGAGCTCGGCGACCTCGTCGTTGAGTCGGCTGATCGCTTCGACGTATTGCGCGACGTGTCGATCGACGTTGAGGAAGTTCCGAGAGACTTTGGTCTTGATCTCCTTCGCCCTGTTCGCGTATTTGAGCGTGTTTTGGGTATCCTCATAATGTGCACTAGTCGGAGCGATGCAAACAATCATGACCGTGCGGCAATTTCCTCCAAGCGAGAACTTGAGCAGGCGGGTGAGCTTCGAATTGCGGTAGGGGACATGTCGTGTGCGGCCACCAGTTGCGCACAGAGCGTTGATGCAATTCCCGAGCGCCAGCAAGGACTTGTTGATGTTCGCGCCCTCGAGCATACGCTCACCCATGTTCCGCGTCGCGCTCGCGCGCTCGCTCCCGGCCAAGTCGATGATCGAAAGGGTCGCGCTTGTCTTGCATTCTGTCGTAGACGCGGTGCGAGGCGACTGGGTTACGTTGATTTGCAACACGGCATGCGAGCGCGAGGACGTCTGGTTCGCGTGAGTTGGAGACTGTGTCCTTCGAGCATTGCCGTCCAAAACGAGCTGCTTGACTTCGTCGGCTGTGGTAGGACTACGCGTAACGAGGCCGGACACGATCACCCGGTTCGACTTGTCTTCACGCAGGGTAAGGCCACCCCTTGGGACGTAAGAGCCTGACTCGGCAAGCAAATCGCGGATATCCTCGTTGTAGATTTCCAGAAAGGTGACCGAGACCTGGACGATCTGTTCCGCTTCAATTTCGGCGATGCGCTGGAAGAGCTCGGTCATGGTGAGGTATATGATGCCCTGGTCAGTGTCTGTACCACTAATAGTGTGGGTTTTGCCACAACCGGTAGCCTACAGACGCGTAAACTCGATTAAATGAACCACATAAACAAAAACACATACCCCATAAGCGAATACAGTCGCGTTGAACCCGTCGAGCAAACCATCCAAAAGCTTCTTGGTGGTTCCTTCAAATACGTCAACCTGTTGTGCATCTTGGTCGAAGACGCGGTCGAAAATGTAGAGTTGATCTTTAAATGGCCTTCGCCCAGGGTAGTACCCCTTGGCTTCATAAAGCCTGCTCGACTCTTCATCCGGGGGGTCAAATGTGAGCGAACGGTCATCGCACGGCTGAACAACGCGACGCAGAGGGTACATCGTGGCTTTTGGCGCGGCGGTCAAGTGCCCGTCGCCGCCAAAGGCCGCGGGCGCGGAGTGACCTAGCGGAGAAAGACGGTCCGCTTCATATGCTGTAGGGGGCCGTATCCGTACTGTAACAGTGTCAGCCTCACGAAAAATTAGATTAAACCCAAGGACATACCTGCTACTTCGATGGAGGATGGTTCGCTAGACATAATGTGGGCCGCAAAGATACAAGGAGCGGCTGGAGGAGGATTCAATCAAGCGCGTGTCCAACAGCGCTCACGTGATCGTGTATCACTACACAGCCAGGTGATCGGGCTTAGCCTAACCACGTGAACCCGCCAATATAAACTTGTTGTCACAGCGCTGGGGATTCTCGTGAACCAAGTGTAATATAATTTTCATGTACAGGCTAAGATTTATATCGCTGATGCCATTCTACTTATATACGTGGTTATCCTATCTAGCTATTCAAGAAGCCCGATTCATGATATACCAACAGTAACAACATAACTCTGCACGTTTGCCCCAAAGAGTACACTCATCGCCGCATATGCCTATAACGTACAATCCATTGACCTCCGCTACACCCTCGACTATGTGGTTGAATGATCCGCATTGTGTTTCC